>JAVGVS010000834.1:0-82165 GCA_032718565.1 Distichodus sexfasciatus
AGGGAGGCTCTGGATTTCGGAATGATATCAGGGAGGCTCTGGATTTCTGAGTAAGAGAGAGAAGGTTCTGTGTTTTGCAGCTAGGATGAAGGTTCTGGACCTCAGAACAAAGTTAGAAAGGCTATGGATTTCACAGGAAGGCTCTAGATTTCAAAACGAAATCAAAAAGGTTCTGGAGTTCCAAGCGATCAAAGGAAGGATCTGGGTTTCGGAGAGACAGCAGCAAGGCTCAGGATTTCTGAGCGACCTCAGTGACCTGAATTTCGGAGCGAGAGGAAGAAAGTTCTGGATTTCGTAGCCACAGAAGGAAGACTCCGGATTTGGGAGTGACAGGAGGAATCTCCTGGATTTTGCGGAAAAAGCTGAAAGGTTTTGGATTTCGGAGCAAACGTATGAAGGTTCTGGATTTTGGAACAACAGCATGAAGATTCTGGGATTGTGTTCATGTTAATGTCATATTTGAAGTGCGTAGGTGGAGCGTGTAGGTGGAGTGTGTACTAACAGTATTGCGGCAGTGGAACAGACCTACTGGAGATAACATACTCGTACAACACACACACACACACTCACACACATTCACCTTCACACACTTCCTGGGTAGCCATCTTTAACAGGCTTTTTCTCTGCTGCTTTCCGATTGCCACGGCGAGGAGAAAAAGACCTCGGCTCAGCGTTTAATTGCTGTGTGAGTGTGTGAGAGAGTGTGTTGCCTGCTGCGTGGGGAGCGGTGTACGACAGCGGGGCGACGGAGTCCTGGTGGAAATAAATAGTCTCGATTCGGACTCGGCATGGCGTGTGTATGAGCTCTCCAACGAGCCCGTGGTCTGGAGGAGGCTTTCACGTTTTAGAGAGTGTGAAAACACTGCACTGCAGACCCTGTTACCTGCCTGTAACACACACACACCCTGCCACTGCAAAGTTCAGCAGACTTTTGTGTGTCATGTTTACACTCCTTTAATGTGACCAAAAACAGCCTTAAAATGCAGTTAGTTGACAGAAAGTGGGCACTAGGGCTGACCAGCGCGATGTCAAATCAATATCACAATTAATTGAACAGCAGCAGCAGGAAGGTTCTGGATTTCTGAGCTTGAGGAGGAAGGTTCTGGATTTCGCAGTGACACCAGGCTCTGGATTTCAGAATGACAGCAGACTGACCACAGGAAGGTTCCAGATTTTGGAGCAGCAGCAGGAAGGTTCTGGATTTCTGAACTTGAGGAGGAAAGTTCTGGATTTCGGAATGATGGCAGAAACGTTCTGGATTTCTGAGCTTGAGGAGGAAAGTTCTGGATTTCAGAATAACATCAAGAAGGCTCTGAACTTCTGACTGACCACAGGAAGGTTTTGGATTACAGACGACAACAGGAAGGTTCTAGATTTCGCAGTGACACCAGACTCTGGATTTCTGTAATTGTATTAATGTTAATGTCGTGTTCACAGCGTGTAGTTAGTGTGTGTGGGAGTGTGTTATAATATCAATATATCGACGTGTGTATATATATATATATTTTTTTTTATTTGACCCCTAGCAGGGACTCGGCTGTGTTTAGATGGGAATAGTGGAGCTTCTCTTTTTCGACCAGTGGGAATAACGATCCTTGTGTTAATTCCACAAGAGAAGTGATGTGGGACTTTCTACGGAATCCTGTGAGAAGTGAGACTTGAGGAAGCTGCTGGCAGGTTAAAGCTGCTCCCAGAAGGCCGTGCTGCATCTCGGGGGTGTTAATGGGAGTCTGAGGTGTGAGATGTAAAAGAGATTACCTGAGCCGTCTCACATTCTTGTGGTTCACCAGGACCGGGGAAGACAGCTTTTCCGGGGAATTTACATTAAAGTGAAAGAGCCGAGATTAGTGCAGGTGTAGAATATTTGCTATTTAAGTCTCAGTGTTCATTTTTGGTCTTAGTCTTTAGATGAAACCCTTGTTAATTATGGTTTAGTTTTAGGCCGTCGGTAGTGTAATGGTTTGGGAGTTGGGCGCTGTGTTCTGAATGTCGCCGGTTCAAGTCCTGGACCTGTAAAGGTACCGTCCCCAAGCACTGCTCCCCGGGTGCTGCCCATGTTAGCTGCCCACTGCTCCTTCACGGATGGATCAAATGCAGAGGTCACATTTCCTTCACTCTGTGCTGTGCTGTGCTGTGTTCACAACTTTCCAATGGAACGTGCCATTATTCCCATTTTTGATAGTCGCCGGCTGCAACTCTTCTGCGTCTGTGATTTCTGCATTTTTTTTTATCTTACAGACTTCTCCCCGTAATGTCACTTTGGGGTCACTCCATTTGCGTTCAATGAAAAATGAATGTGGAATATAACTGCACGATTCCCACGTTTTTCCTTTTTTTCTTTGAGCATAAAAGGAGACAATGGAAACGGATAAAAAACGTTGTGTGTTTTTTAGTGATTGGTGTTATGTTAAAAAAACGGACAATACACGGATTTCCCATCTTCCCCTGCTCTACATGTTGCTCCGCTCTCGGGCCTCAGCGTGTCTGACAGCTGCCAGACTGCGAAATTAAACGTCCTCCCGAACTCATCGATCAACTCGCACCACGACTGTCGACTCACGTCACGCTCGACCGCGCGCTCGTCCTTTAATTCACCTCAACTAACCTTCACTCTTCCTGCTCTCCCTTCCATTCCCCTCTTTCCGTCCTTATTTTCTCTGAGTGATTATTTGTCGTTGTGAACACACCACAGCACAGCACACAGTGCACCACAACCAAATGTGACCTCTGCATTTGACCCATCCGTGAAGGAGCAGTGGGCAGCTAACAAGCGCCCGGGGAGCAGTGCTTGGCGACGGTACCTTGCTCATGAGGACCTCAGTGGTAACTTTACCGGGCCTGGATTCGAACCTGCAGCCTTCTGATCACGGTGCGAACACCCTACCGCTACGCCACCAACTGCACCACAACCTCAGCATTTGACCCATCCGTGAAGAAGGGAGCAGTGGACAGCTAACATGGTCACTACCCAGGGAGCAGTACTTGGGGACGGTACCTCAGTTGGACCTTTACGGTTCCGGAACTTTGGCGACCTTCCGACCACAGGGCCAACTCCCTAAGTGTTATGCTGTGTGCATGTTCTTAAGGGGTTTGCGCGGACCCAGCTGTCCCCATCATTATGGTTTGTGGGGACATTTTTGGTGAGGACTTGTCCCTTTAAGGAAAAATGATTTTTTTATAGAAATTTGAAAATTATTAATTAAAATTTGGTTACTGAGGTTATGGTCAGCGTTAGATGTAGTATTATCTAGATTTCCTCATTACAGGAATCAACAGAAGTGGCTCACAAAGACAGTGATACAAAAGTGTGTGTGTTTGTGTGTGTGACTCATGCAGCATTCCCTCTATGAATCTGTAAGTAAACTCCCCCGGTTTTCTCTCTCAGGAACTCGGAGATTTTAATTTTTAAAAAGTAAATCCAGATTTGCTGACCTGAGCTCTGTTAAACCGGCCCAGTAAGTCTCTTAAGCAGTCCGAGCACTGACAGGAGATCAGTTTCCTGCCTGAAGCCTCACCGTCGAAGCCTTCATCCTTTAATCTACCGGCCGTCAGCCGAGTGTGTGATGAAAGAGGGAAGAGAAGAGCTTCTCCTAACACACGTCTGTCTAATCCACACGTACACAGAAGCCATTTTTTCCGAGCGCTGGGGTTTTCCCACATTTTTGAATTTTAATTGGGGAAATAAAATAGCACCAACTGCTGGTGAAGATGTGAACTGCAGTTTAAGGAGTTTACTCTTAATATCGTTGTTTTCTCTCGTGAGGATTTCCGTGCTGCAATAAAGCTCATTGTTATGATGTGTTCATAACCGAGTCGAGCCTGATCAGCAGCTCTGCGGAAGTGTGTGCTGAATCCGCTGTCTTTTGGCACGGCAGGGGCACGAAACCCTCTGCAATTTTACCAGACTGTAAAAAAAAAAATTAATATTGAAATTGTTACAGAACTTATACACCATTCCGTTTAAAACACAACTCTTAGACGGTAATTCTAGACTGAATGCTGCGTGTAACCAAATTGTCTCTCTTTCTTCTTCCAGTTTATAGTTTATATTTTATTCTATTCTGTTTTATTCTAATGGGCGGCACGATGGCAAGAAGGTTCTGGGTTCGGGCTCCGGGTGTGGAGGTGCTCCACTTTCCTCCCACAGTCTAAAAGCATGCCATATAGGTTGATGGGCGACTCTAAATTGGTCCCGTAAGGTGTGAATGTGAGAGTGTGTGTGCCCTGCGGTGTGTTGGCGCCTGCCCTGGGTTGTTCTCCGCCTTGCGCCCATAAGTTCCCGGGATGGGCTCCAGACCCCCGCGAGCCCAGTTGGGATTAAGAGGTTTGGAGAATGAATGAATGAATAAATGAGTGAATGTTTTATTCACTCACTGACTTGATACTGATTTTGCGAGCCTTTGTAACGAAGTAGGGCACTTGGTGGCGTAAAGCTAGGGCGTTCGCCCTGTGATCAGAAGGTCGCAGGTTCGAATCCAGGGCCGGCAAAGTTACCACTCAGGTACTCAGGAGCAAGGTAGCGTCCCCAAGCACTGCTCCCCGGGCGCTGCCCACGTTAGCTGCCCACTGCTCCTTCACGGATGGGTTAAATGCCTGAGAGGAAGCCCGCTCTGTTAAATGCAAATGTTGCGCTGTCTACTCTTGGGATCTCTTGCGCCGTCCTTTTCACTGTCAAACTTTAGCTGTAGGCGTATCATCGCCGTTGAGAAAACATTTTCTCAATCCTTATTGAAATCGTTTTATTACTCGGCACCAGATTTGAACATCTTCGCCTGCTTTACTCTCAGCTTTACTCAAACCAGGAGGGGGTTTATTGCCCTTTAAGTGGCCGTATTTGAGTTGCAAATCCAGTCAAGGGAAATTTCCGGACCTCGTGCAGCTTTCCCGTCTTTATTACGCCCCCCTCCAAGAGTGACCAGAGGAGGTTTTGTTTGCTTTCATTACATTATCAGGTTTTTTCACTGCCCTCTGTGGTGAAGTCATTACCTTGGCGTTCTTTCACAGGCTCCACAGTGGTGCGTGTGTGTGCCATGTTTCTGTGCGTTGTGGGGACCTTTTTGGACATTTTTGTCCCCTAAAATTACTTCTAATTGACTTACTTTTGGCTTTGTGGCGACATTTGAGACGTCCCCATGAGGAGAAATGATTTTATAGAAAATGTGCATGTTTTTTTGAGGTAAAAAATGTGCTTTTGGTTGCTGTGGTTAGGGTTAGGGATTAGCTGTAGAATTATTTGTGACCCTCCACGGCAAAACCAGTCGCAAATTTTCAAAATTGAGTTATGATGTTTTGATGAAAGGGCATAAATCAAGCTTCAAAACGATACCTATATGGAATGAATGGGACGACATATGACTGAGATATCAACATTCAAAGGAGTCGGGTTTCTCCTGTCACGCCAAGTGAGAAACGGAGAAATCTGCCTTTGAAGTTGACTATCGCCGTAGCACTCACAGACGCTTGGTGCGGTCGCGGCTACGTTTGTATTTACGGTAGCCTACGCTGCATTCACAGCCACACGGATAGCCTACCTGCGTTAGGTTAACTGAACTCGGGAGACGAAGATGGATTCCGGAGAAATATCTTCACGCTAGTCAACCAGTGGATTTAGCATAAATATTGGAGTAGAGCGGCCAAAACAGAAACTTTTAACATTCTGCTGGAATTGAATTCCTCACCTCAAGAAAGTCACGTTTTTAGGATGGAAAGGGTAAGTTTTTCAGCCAAATTTATTCACAACAGTACAGTATAGACCTTCCACTAAAACACTAAAAACAAAAAATCCAAAATTTTACCCCACGCAACATAAACGCTTGTTTTTCTCGGAAACCTCCGTTGCGACAAGCGACTGGTTTTGCCGTGGAGGGTCACATTTACATCTAGTTATTATGGGAGTCTAGGGAATGTCCCAACAAAGATAGCTGTACAAGTGTGTGTGTGTGTTTGTGTGTTGATGTATTTAGGGGGTTGTGAGGACATGGCTCTCCTCTTGAAGATATGAAACACTATGATTAGTCCATTTGTCCAAGGAAAGGTTTGTAGAAGATGCTACTGAGCAGTAGCTGTATTATTATTAACGTCTACTTAGGGCTGCACGATATCACCTCAAACAAGTATCACAATTCATTGAATATTTTACCTTGGTTACGATTAATGAACTAATGTTGTTTCCGATTTTTTCAGTTTCGTTTTACTTCATAGTTCATTGACCAGGTTTATATTGTAAAATATGCTCAACTATTAAAGCTGGGATGAAAATAATTTGATTTTTAAATAATTGACGGAAACACGCACCGATTGAATGGGGCAAAGTCACGTGAAGATGCATGCGACAGTGTGTTTTTAAGATACAGTACACGAACACACACACACGCCCTTAACCTTCATCAGCATTGCTGCAGATTTGCAGCAAGATCATATTTGCACATGCAAATTAGGTTTGTGGCAAACTCTGTGGAAAACTTATGCACCTGGCAAATTTGTCACCAAAAGTTCACTACACGTTTGTCATTAATTGTTTTGTCAAATACATTTTCCACTAGTGGCAATTTGTCGTTGTTGACGGAACATTGCTCCACGTTTGCCACTAGTGGCTGACCGGGCTGTTCCACTGTTTGCCACAAATTAACCACAAGTGTGCCACAAATTTGTCACAATCCTCTTTTAGTAAGGGCGGGTAAATCAATTGTTCTTTTTAAAAAGTATTAATTTAAGAATTAAAAAAAAAATTGAAATAACCACAGCGTCTGATTGGTAATTGTGATTGATTTTTAGTTAATTCCACAGTCCTTTGAGTTACATTTTAGTCAGTTTTGTCATTATTTTTAGTTACTTTTTCACTGTAGCATATACTGCAGCTAGCTGCTATGTTAAAACACTAGCTTCTCTGTATCTCTGTATAAACAAATGAGCAGATTTTTACATTTAAATTTGAAATAACCGTCATGTGTGAGATTATGGAGGTTGTGATTATTGGTTGTGATTAATTTTCGATAATTTGCCCGGCCCTGCATCTAGTTATTATGGGAGTCAATATAAGTGCCTCACAAAGACTGTAATATAAAAGTGTGTGTGTGTGTGTGTAATGCGGTCGCATGGCAGGGAGCCTCCTCGCCCCATTGTGGGGAAATTGCGGCGTAGTGCCGAGACACCTGAACACCGAGCGTTAATGAGTTCCGTAATGGCACTGACATTTCCGTCAGGTGCAAACTCCTGCTGGGGGAGAGAGAGAAGGAGGGAGGAAGGGACTGAGGGATGAGAGAAGGGAGGGAGAGATGCTTTATGCGTTTCTTCAAATGTTAAGGATGATTAATTTGAGATTATTACAGATTACTAAATAAATATCTGATCATAAAAGACATGGGCAGAGTCTCAATTCCTATCCCTAATCCCTACCTTTTAACCCTACACCCTTGGTTTTGCGCACTCCTGCGCGGGGTGCGGTGTTTAAAGGACAAGGTCAGCATTTGGCACTTAAAGCCTTGTCTTCTGTTAGTTTATGATGGAAATTTTTGACGAATGCTTTTTGACGAGTGTTTTTCATAGTTTTTCCCGTCTTTTAGGGGACAAACGATCCTCACGATCCCCTAAATACGTGAACAGAGTGGTAAACATTGATAACTTTCTAGAAAACAGCTTAACGTTTGTTAAAACAGTAGGACGGACAGTGCGAGAGAGTGCAACGCTTCTGTCAGTAATAAAGCAGAATAAGTGCAGATTATGAGTCAAGGCGGCTGATGTTAAAATACACAGAGAGTGCTTCCTCTCATCGAAGAACGGCAAGGTAATGACTTCACCACAGAGGGTCGCAAAACAACCTGATAATGTAATAAAAGCAAACAAAGTCTCCTCGGTCACTCATGGAGGGGGCGTAATAAAGACGGGAGCTCTGCACGAGGTACGGAAATTTCCCTCGATTGGATTAAATTTAATTTGTAACTCAAATTTAAACGCTTAAAGGCCAATAAGCCCCCTCCTGCTTTTAGTAAAGCTGAGATTAAAGTGCGTAAAGATGATTAAACCTAGTGCTGGACCACGATAACAAAATGTTCTCATTGTGGCTCTGTTATGAAGGGCCACTTCCAAAGCGAGGGCACTCCAAATCTAGGGCTAAGGCACAGTTGGTGCGGCAGGGGAGCAGCTGGTAGCGTAGTGCGATCAGAAGATCGCCGGTTCAAGTCCCGGACCCGTAAAGGTACTACTGAGGTACTTATGAGCACGGTACCGTCCCCAAACTCTGCTCCCTGGGCGCTGACCAGAAAAAGCTGCCCACTGCTCCTTCACTGCACGGTGCGCTGTGCTGTGGTGTGTTCACAATGACGAATAATCACAGAATATTAATTCCTGTCTTTTCCCCCGTCAGTATGTGGAGACCATCAGCAGTAAGCAGAGCGAGTTGGACACCTTCATCGCCGAAAGCTACAAGACGGCTCTGTCGGAGGAGCGCAGGAGATACTGCTTCCTGGTGGACCGCCAGTGTGCCGTGGCCAAGAATAGCAGCGCTTACCACGGCAAGGTGAGAGAGAGAGAGAGAGAGAGAGAGAGGGAAAGAGAGAGAAAGAAGAGAGTGAGAGAGAGAGAGACGAGAGTGAGAGTGAGAGAGACGAAAGTGAGAAAAAAGACAAGAGTGAGAGAAAGACAAGAGTGAAAGACAAGAGAGAGAGACAAGAAAGAGAGACGAGAGTGAGAGAAAGTGAGAGAGAAGAGAGAGAGAGAGAGACGAGAGTGAGAGAGAGAAAGAAGAGAGTGAGAGAGAGACGAAAGTGAGAGAGAGAAGAAAAAGAGAGTGAGAGAGGAGAGAGAGAGAGAGAGACAAGAGAAGAGAAAGAGAGTGAAAGATGAGAGAGAGAGACGAAAGAGAGAGAGAGAGAGATGAGAGTGAGAGAGGAGAGAGAGAGAGACGAGAGTGAGAGAGGAGAGAGAAGAGAGACGAGATGGAGAGAGGGAGTGTGTTTCTGACCTGGACATATTTTGGGGATCCATACATGATTATGTTTGAGAGAAAGAGAGAGGGATGAAAAGCATAATACAAACGCAGAAAGAGATGACACAGAGCCCAAAGATGGAGGGATGGAGGGAGATGAAAAGAAAGAGAGGAAGTATGAGATGGAGAGAGTGATATTGACCCAGACATCAGAGAAGAGGGGGAGAAAAGATAGGAGGAGATAGAAAAGAGGGGAGAGATAAAGGAAGAGAGACAGAGCAGAGAAAGAAAGGAGGAAGAAAGGTGGACAGATGGGAAGAGACAGACAGACGGGTGGAGAATGGAGAGATAGACACAGGGAACCAAAAAGGAGATGTGGATGAGGGAGGGATGAAGACAGATGAGTAGAGAGAATATGACCTGGTGAGAGTGATACTGACACAGAAAAGAGAGAGAGATGGAGAGAGTGAGAGAGAGAGTGAGAGAGTGAGAGAGAGAGAGAGAGAGAGAGGGAGGAAGGTAAGGGCATCAGCATCACCATAACAAAGGCTCCAGTGGAACTTGAAGGCCGTTTGGCGGAATATTAGCTGTTGCCATAGCGATTTCCCCAGCCTCCCTCCTGCTTCCGTCGGCACGGAAACGCTGCAGCGTGATGGACCATGTACTGGAGCATGGCTCGATGCTGATGCTGCATACTTGCTTTCACCACACACACCCCCAGCTTACTGCAGACATATGACAACACACCCACACACACTTACTACACATTGTGATTGTGTGTGTGTGTGTGTTTTGTATATAAAGTATGTATTAGTCTCACTTTGGGAGTGTGTGTCAGTGTTTTCTTGCATTTGTGATTGTGCGCGTGTGTGTTGAAGAGAGGTGTGTGTGTCGTTTTTTCACCAACATCCAGTCCAGCATCAGTACAAGGGCGTGTGTGGGCAGGGTTCATAGAGGGCTCGCTGAAGCACTCTCTCGAAAGTGTGTGTGTTTGTGTGTGTGTGATGGGTAGAACAAGAGAGAGAGAGAGAGAGAGATGGAGTGAGTCATTGTGAGAGGAGTGGGAGGATGGGTAGAGAGGCAGTGATCGCGCCCACGCTGCAGCCTGCTGGAACACAGGACAGAGAGGTGAGAGAGAGAGAGATGGAGAGAGAGAGATGGAGGGAGGGAGAGAAAGAGTGACCCCGTGGTGTGTTGCAGGATCAGGTGTGTGTGTGTGTGTGTGTGTGTTATGTAACAGCAGCTGCATGTTGAGTGGATTACGTTGGGTAAAAAGCCTTAAGAAAGTTGAAACAATCAGAAGCAGTGAAGTTACAGTTTGTGGCTCTAATCAGACATTACATCACCTACATCTACCACTCTACCACTCTCTCACTCTCACTACATCTCACTCTCACTGTCTACCCCTCTCTCTCGCACACTCTCACTCTCTACCACTCTCTCACTCTCACTACATCTCTCTCTCTCACTCTCTACCCCTCTCTCTCTCTCTCACTCTCAGTCTGTACCCCTATCTCTCTCTCCATCTCACTCTCACTCTCTACCGCTCTCTCACCCTCTCTCTCTCTACATCTCACCCTCTCTCCCCCCATCCCACCTCTCTCCCCCTCTGCCATCCCCACCTCTCTCTCCCCACATCCCACCCCCCTCTCTCCCCACATCCCCACCTCTCTCACATCTCTCTCACCTCACATCTCACTCCCCACCCCCCTCCCCCACCACCCCCCCCTCTCCCCACATGTCTCTTTTCTCTCTACACGCCACCCCACTCTCTCTCTGCCCCTCTCTCTCTCTCTCTCCTCACACTCAGTCTCCCCACTACCTCTCTCTCTCTCTCTCTCACCTCACCCTCTCTCTACCTCTCTCTCCTTCATACACACACACACACCCCCCCACCCTTTCTCACTCTCAATTCCCTCTCACCTCCTTCCTCACTCTAAACCCCCTCCTTTTTTTCTTCTCTCATCCCTCTCCATCTCACCGTCTTTCACCTCACTCTCTCTCTACCTCTCACTCTCTACCACTCTATCACTCTCTACCGCTCTCTCCCTACCTCCGTCCTCGCTCTAACCCCTCCCCCTCTTTTTTCTTTCTCTCATCCCTCTCCATCCTCACTGTCTTCACTCTCACCTCTTCACCTCTCACTCTCTACCACCCATCACTCTCTACCCGCTTCCTTCCCTACCTCCGTCTCTCGCCTAACCCTCCCCCTTCTTTCTCTCATCCTCTCTCCATCTCTCTTCCTCCCTTGCTCTTCCCTCCTCTCTCTCCTTTTTTCTTTCTTCTTCCCTACCTCTCCGCCAGGCTTCAATTCTCTAGATCTTTGAGGAATCAGAAATAAGTCCAGTCGGCTTGATCCAGCTCATGAGGTCTTTTGAGAACCTTCAATTAGTAGTTGCCCTCAGTCCAAGCTCTCAAGGTGTCCTGGACGACCGAGAACCTTTCACAAACGTACTAACAACATGAATCGTGTGTGTGTGTGTTCGTTTAGGGGAAGGACCTGCTGACCCAGAAGATCCCGTGTGGCAGCAGGCCTGTTCACCCCAACAAGATCCCGGAGGAGGGCGATTATCTGGTGGTGCAGATGGCCAGCGGTCCCAACCCGCTCCTGTCCAGGCCCCCTGCACTCCTCCAAGGGCAACCTGGTGATATCAGACCCCATCCCCGGGGCCCAGCCACTCCCCGTGCCCCCAGAGCTGTCCGCCTTCATGGGCAGTGGCCTGGCCGACCCGTGTAAGAAGCACCTCCCAAATTTACCTCTAAAAATCTTTTTAGCTGCTTATTTAAAACGACTAACTGTTGCCGCTTGACAAATATTAACTGATAATGCGTTCCATTGCCGTTCTTTTATTATTCCATTCTCGGTATGTTATATAAAGCAGCGTTCACTGATCTCAAAGAACTGGAAGATTATCTCAGCTTGGCCGTTTTTAATGAAAATCAGCTTAAAGAAGGAATTCTCATGAGTTCCAACCGGAAGTTTGCGCCACAGTCTTTGTTTTTGGAACGGATTTAGGGAAAGGGCACGGAGATTATTTCATCTGCCGTCATGACGATTTGGAGAGAGGAACACGCTCAGAGGCAGTTCCCAGCGGCTACATAGCTGCGCTCGAAAACCACTTTGCGCGTCCCCACCAGGGAAGCACGCCTCCTAATTTTAATATCTGAGCTGCTTCTGAGCCAAATGGCGGCTTTTTAACGGCTCTATTCTGCTTTTATTACTGCTAAAAGTCTTGTGGGGATTCACAGCGGGAATCTTGGATGTTGGTTTAACCCGTTCTTAAGCGTCGTCCTGATATGCTGCCTGTAGTCTTTAGTAGAGAAATCTGCGCTCAGAATGCAGTTTTGTTCGGTGTTAGAGCCGCCTGACCTCGATCGCAATGGTCAGTTGGTGGAGCAGTTGGTAGTGTAACGGTTGGGGAGTGGGCCATTTTAAGTCCCGGACTGGTAAAGGTACCACTAAGGTACTATGATCAAGCAGTACTGTCCTCAAGCACTGGTCCTGCCGATCAAAACCACAACCAAAAGTGACCCCTCGCCCCCTCTCGTCCCTGAAGGAGCAGTGGGCAGCTGACATGGCCGGCACCCAGGAGGAGCGGTGCTTAGGGACGGTACCTCGCTCATAAGGACCTCAGTGGTACCTTTTACCGGTCCGGGATTTGAACCGGCAAACCTTTTCGACCACGGGGCGCATCACGGGCTCAACTCACATGGCCACCAACTGCCCCATGTGGTGTATGTCCTGGTTAAGAAGTGAGATGGAATGTGCATATGTTGTGTATGTTTGTTCAATATCGTGCATTGCAAGTACTACAGGTAAAGATAAACTGATTAAACCTGAAACCAGAACCAGTCCCTCACTCTCCGTCCTGTGTGTTTTTTTAGAGGCTGATGGGACCCGACGGCATGTCTTTGGTCAACGGCACCACAGGCCTGCAGGGGGAGGACTACTGGGGGAGGGGAGGCAAGTACTAGAAGCAGACCCCTCCTCCCCCAGCCCCAGTCCCAGCCTCCCAGCCGCAGAGGCAGGTCAGCGAGGTTACTCCCAACACCCTGCCGGTGCGCAGACCCCAGCCTGCCAAGAACAAGACCACCGTGGGTAGGAAGAGCTTTAAAAGAATATACTGAATGCACCAACCAGCGAGGAGTGTGACGGCTACAGAGCACCGTGATGCGCTGTGTTCTAGTGTGCTCTCCACAGGATATTTTGCTCACCGCTGCCAGAATTTTGACACAAAATAAACGCCGTACCTCTAACGCGGCGACAAGTCAAGCGAGCGAGAAAGCAGAGTGGAGCGAGGGCGGAGATTTCAGCGTAGTGCACAACATTTTAAGAAAAGTCATTTTCCCTATGTGTGTCCCAAGTCAATGGGGTGCGTGACACTTCATGTGCACTACTCAGTGCTGCGGAGAGCCCCATAGAAAAGTATGGATGGAGAGCCTACCTACCATAATATTATGCGGAATACGCTGCTCGACACAGCCTGCAAAAGTTTCACGCTAAGGTTTGGCAAACGCGCGTTAGTAGTTTCAATTTCATGTGCAGGCAGAGTTGAGCGATAAGAGATTTTACTTGCGAACGTTTCACCGCGTTCTCAGAAATTTTGCCACAAATTAAGGCCGTACATTTTAAGACATATAAAATCCCACCTCGGACTTTGGACATGCCTGGCACAAGCGCCATCAAAAATTGGCAGAAAATATCGGACAAATCTAATCGTCGGTCTGATGCTGATTCCGCACGCATCCCTGACTCAATCATAAAAGCATTGGGGCAGCTAGCATAACACAGGAAGTGTTCGGGTTCAGTTCTGAACCGAAGGTACCACTGAGGTACCTAAGAGCAGTACTGTCTACAAGCACTGCTCTGATGTTCAGCTGCCCACTGCAACTTTACGAATGGGTCAAATGCAGCACAAGGTGCTGGTAGCTGCATTAGGAGTTGGTTGAAGGTCGGATTTAAAACCGCTACATTTTTTAAATATCTTAACACAGCATGCAAAAGTTTGTGCAGGTGTGAAAAATGCTGTAAACAAAAGAATGCCAGAAATATAATATAATGATTGTTTATTTTTATCAATTTACAAAATGTAAAGTGAGCTAACAAAAGAAAAATCTAAATCAATTCAATATTTGGTGTTACTACCTTTTGCCTTCAAACCAGCATCAATTCTTAGAGGTACACTGCACAAAGTCAGGGGTTTTGTAGGATTTTGTCATTATATTATTTTGTAGGATTATAGTCATTATATTATTTTGTAGGATTATAGGATTGGTAGGATCTGTGTTAGTTCTCCAAGATGTTTGGGAACAACTTACCAGCCGAAGTTCCTTCAAAACTGTGTAAGTGAACCCTAGAAGAACTGATGTTGCTTTTGAAGGTAAAGGGTGGTCACACCAAATATTGATTTGATTTAGATTTCTCTTTTGTTCATTCACTGCATTTTGTTGATTGATGAAAATAAATGATTAACACTTTCCATTTTTGAAAGCATTCTTTGTTGACAGCATTTTTCACACCTGCCTAAAACTTTTGCACAGTACTGTATATCAGAGGAAGAGTTCTGCTGACTCCAAAGCTCATTCCACCAGCTAAATATCAAGACTTTACAGCACTGCAAACGTGATAGGCCAATTTTGACTTCAGGTTAAAATTAAAGGAAGTTTAACCAAAATAAAGATTTCTTTTTGGTTTTAGATTTAAACTGGCTCTGTATACAGGAGCATAGAGCTGTCTGGGGATGAAAAATCCCCTTCGCTATTGTCCAGAAAGCACGATCCAAAGTATTTTGGTCTGATCGATACATTATTTATTGAATACCAAATCCAATTAAAGTGTGTCTTGACTGCCACATGAGCAGCAAGGCTCATCGATCAGCAGCTTCCCCCTGAGTCTCAACATGATACGATCACTGAGAGGACGCTTTCATAACCGGGGAGTTTTTCCAGCGCTGGAGAGCATTGAGGGTCATTTAGAAGGGTTTCATATGACTCATACAGCTGCCCCCCACGTTGGGATCTATATTATGCTAAATTGTAGCCCGTAAGGGCTATGTTTGTAGGAGACCGGTGGGGAATATTATTTATTTATTTATTCATTTGTTTTCTCCCATGCAGGCGAGACGCTGGACTCTGCCCCCCAAATCCAGCTCTCGATGGCAGCGGTTTGGAGAAGAACGGGCGTTCGCATGTCCAGGCCATCTTTTCCCACGCTGCCGGCGACAACAGCACGCTGCTGAGCTTCACCGAGGGAGACATCATCACGCTGCTGGTGCCCGAGGCTCGTGACGGCTGGCACTACGGCGAGAATGAGAAGAACAAGATGTAAGCGCTCCGGTTGCCGCGGGCATGGGCGGTGGGGCGTTATTTCAGCACACAAATTAAGACGTGTATCAACAAAGCCGCCTTTGTTAAGGAACGTAGCCTGGATTGCCAGGTACACCACCATTCACCGAATTTGCTTTTCTCCCAGGCGAGCTGGTTCTCTTCTCCCACACGCAGAGTGCTGCTCCTGACATGACGTATGCATGTTGCGAAAGTAGCAAGTAACCTGACAGGCTCCTTGTGCTGGAAGTGGTATCGCACTTAACATCGAGCTGAGTAGGGCGGAGGTCGAGAGGCTGATCACAGTAGTGACCTCATCAACACGCACTTTCTGGAAAGGGCGTCAAAAGAGGTGCAAGATGCATGCCTGGGTAAGAATTCCTGCATAGCTCTGTATGGGTGTCCCGCTTGCATCGAAAAACAAAACGCCACCCATAAGTCAGAACAACCATAGATGAGTCTTAAGGTTGAATATATTTTCGTCAGGATTCAGATGCGATTCCGTGACACGGTTGCGTTGTTAATCGCTTGTGCTGATGTACTTATGTCCAGATTAGCGTCAGTAATTCAGTAAAAATTTAATCGGGGTCAGTGTCGAGCCGCAAACCCACGAATGAATGAATACCTGTATTCCTTAAAATCGTCATCTGTTATTCCAAACAAACATGTCGTCAGTCGAAGAAGCATGAATCTTCATCATACTGAGACGGCAACGAAAATCACGGAGATGGTGCGTTCGACCACTTAATAGATCTCGTCAGCAAAATGGGGAATTTTTTCTGGTTTTGTCAGTGAGACAGTGCAGATCTCAGAACACTGCTCCCCTGTAATTACGAGGTGGTACAGACCTGCATAATGCCCACACTTCTTGAGTATAAAAGCACAAAAAAACGACGCAGAAAGAACGCTGATACGGATCACATTTTGTATGTACGCGTAGACTTGTAGTCAAGGCCTTAAACCAAGACCAAAGACTTACCAAGACCAAAGGGTATCGAGATTCAAGACTACATCAAGGACTCAACATGTACATTAAAGAAGCAGGTATAAACAGTTAGGAAGTGATCTGTTCTGCCTCTGGAACTGGTAAAGGTACCACTTATAGTACTCATGAGCAAAGTATCGTCTTCACAAGCACTGCTCCACGTTCAGCTGCCCACTGCAACTTTACGAATGGGTCAAATGCAAAGGTCAGGGGCACTTGGTAGCATAGCGGTTAGGAGTTGGTTGAAGGTCGGTGACGTGAAACCTACGCACTTCTTTTTTTTAAATATCTAATACAGTACTGTGCAAAAGTTTTAGGCAGCAGGTGTGAAAAATGCTTGTAAATAAAGAATGCTTTCAGAAATATAAATAATGATTGTTTATTTTTATCAATTTACAAAATGCAAAGTGAGCGAACAAAAGAAAAATCAAATTAAATCAATATTTATGCATTCTTTTGGTTTTCAAACCAGTGATCAATTTTATAGGTATACCTCATATTGAAAGAGTCAGGGATTTGTAGATTATAGTCATTATATTATTTTGTAGTCATTATATTATTTTGTAGGATTATAGATTATTGACAGACCGAGTCAAGATCGAGACCGAAAAAAAAGACTCCCTTAACTTTTTGTGTGTTGTTGTTGAGGACTGGACATGACGCAATTTCGACTGGCCCAAAGTCATCTGACAAAAACAGCTAACACCCCCAACAACCGACTAAAGAAGGGGAAATATGTAACTGATTTCAATTATACTCATTTGTAGATCTAAACTGTAACATCAAATTGAAGATACACACCTAAACTTGAAACTGCATCATGTCCCATTGTAGTAGCACTGTTTCAAATTACACCGTGATGATACTCCCTGGAATGCATTTAGCTCATATCACAACGCGGATATGCAGATGTTATTTAAAAGTCGATGATCATGATGATGAAGTCAACAACACCATTTTTAAGTAAAACACTGTAATCAAACATTATAAAGACGCACACACGCCATGAATCAAATTCAAACTACAAATACTACATACTAATACAAAACTGCACATCAAATTGTGCATTAATAAGAATAAGGACAAGTGCTTAAAAGACTTGACGCCTTTGATGTCTGCAGGGTAACGCGGATTACAACACACTGCCAATGACGTCAAGCCTGTTGTTCAGTAGGGCAAGAACCATAGAACACAGACGCTAACGACAGATAACTGAAAAACTAATACAGTTATATGAAATACTTAAAAAGAGAGAGAGAGAGAGCGAGAGCGCGCATCACTGTTAATAGATCACAGATACTGTTGGCTCCAAATCTCCCGACCACCATGTCGATCTGAGACGGCGAGACCAAGACCAAAGACCGCCGAGAATGTGATAAGACCAAGATCACGTAAAAGTAGTCTCGAGACCAAGACCGGTCTTGAGACGTCCAACTCTAACGTGCGTATATACGTACGTAGTTAACAGCAAGGATATTTCAGCCTTTAGCGAACAGAGTTGCACAGTATTCGACGGCGCCCTTATTAAGGACCGGGCGTGAATAACGCAGAGATTCGTTATGTTTGCTTGAGCATGAGACATTTTCAGGTGGGAGGCGGCATTTATTTGGATCATATTTTTGCAATTGGCAGACGCTGCTCACTCACACAGTCAATACGCATAGCGGAAATGACGGAAATGGGAAAATCTTTAGCCGCCGCTAAAACGAGCTTGTGCGAGCCTCAAACTCATCGCTGGTCCCTTTTGGGGCTCTGTGTTGATTCAAGGCGAGTCGCAGCATGGAGTGTGTGTGGGAGGGTTGTGTGTGTGTATTGGGGTGTAGTGGTCAGGGCTGACTGTGCGCTGTCCCCCAGCCTGCACCACGGGAAGAGCAGCAGCACGGGGAACCTGCTGGAGCGAGACGACGCGTTTCTGCCGATGCCCGATCACGGTCTGATCACGCCTCGAAGTTGCTGGCACAGAGCCTCACGCAGAACCTACCAAGGCCCCTACAGCATGGTCAAGCCACACAGGTACACACACACTCTCACACTAACCTCCTAATCTCTTCCAGTTCCCTTATTTTCCTCGTAATTTCTTCCGCATGGTACTGTACTCTTGCTCGGGTGCGGAAGCCGTCTTGTGCCTCAATGGCTCCACCTGCTGGGGTAGAAGGCGTATTTCCTGCATGCGTTTTATACGATTTTTAGGATACTAACCCCACTGCAATGGTGTTTACCCACGGCTCCCTTCCTCGAAAGACTGCAGGGTAGCGCTTGAAATCGCGGCTTTTTAATTCTACAAATTGCAGCCATGTATTGAGGATTATGACAGTCGCTTGCCATACAAGGCAAGATTTCATCTCGATGGACTGTTGCGTGTTGTGAAATGGAGTTGATGCTTTTTGAATTCATGAAGCCACAAATGTGCCTAGAACTGCTGTGTTAAGATATATTTGCTGTGTTTATGTTTGAAATAAAAGATAAGTGCAGAATAAAGTTGCCAAAAACTTGATAGAAAGGGAGGCACTCCACCCAAATTGCACTAACGCAGCTGGCAAAGGACGGTAGTATTTCAAATTATGAGGAAAATTCAGGTGTTAGTATCGCCACCAACACTGGCTACTTTGGGGATCCTTGGATGCAGTGCCCTCTTTAATTATTACATTTAGCCAAGTATTAGTGTCAAGAACGCAGCTGTGTGTTTAACTGGAGAAGGTTGAGCGTTCGTCTTTGTGTATTGTGTGTGTGTGTGTGTGTGTGTGAGGGAACTGGTGGGTTTGAGGGCTGAGAGAAGCATCATCTTACGTGTCTGACGCATCCTCCATGACTTCATTGTGACGTTCCTGTGTTTGCTCCGACCCTGCCGTTCTCTTCGTCTCCACCCCAAAACCCAGCTCATCTGCTCATTACAATTAGTCTTCACTGAACCTCCATAAATCTGGCTCTTCAACTTTTTGTCTGTTTGGAGCTAAAACCAGTGTAGGAAAGCTGACAGATCATTTTGGAGCTACACATTTTGCAGAATCACCTAAATGGCTGATATGCTGATCTTTACAGAGTCTTGATTCCTAAAACTATTCGGTAGGATTGATTGCATCGTAGTGAAGATAGTCTAGATCAGACCTGGGCATCGCCGGCCCTTTGTCTGGCCCTGTCCGGCCTGCCTGAGGTCAGCGTGAAATTAAAGTAGTGCACTTTATGCACACCATACAACTGCCGTGCTTTTATTTTGAAGGTGAAACAATGCAAAAACAGAGAAATTTCAATATTGTTTTTGTTGTTAAAAAATTGTCGAAAATAAAATTATATAACTATGATATGCCTTGCTGTGCACATACATAACCATAACATCATCTACTATTAACAGTAGGAGCTAATAAAAATTGTTTTTTAAATGAAGTTCAGTGGAGCAATTAATTACTGACCCTCAATGTCAGTCTGAATTTGTCATGTGACTCCTTGGAAAAATTAATTGCCCGATCCTGGTCTAGAGAGTCTTCCTGGAGCAGCTTGGGAGTTCAGAGTCTTGTATTGGCCAAAAGCACAGGGATTATTCATTATATAAGCTATTAATTTGTTGGATTCACTGAAAATGTACAATTTCACAATATATATCGTTACTGCGATATGCGGTGTCTTATATCAGAATATGAGGTTTTGGTTATATTGCACAGCACTACACTGAACCCATGAGCAACAACCTTAACCAGTGCCTCCAGGATTTCGCGGGTCTTTTTTGAGAGTGTTGTAGCCTAAAATGCCTGATTTTGCGGCAGCTTTTCCAGAAAATCATGACAAATGCTGCAGTGTTTTTAGGCGTTTTGTGGTGGGAACAAGTCAAAGTTGTGGAAAAAATAGCGGTTTTGTCCCCTTTATAATGAGCCTTAAAGCAGTTAATTGATCTGAAGGGAACAAAACCACAATTTTTATTAATCACGTTATTTTGAAGGCAAACGTGATATGCTTATCACACGCTTTTCTAAACGCAACAAAGAAGTGAGTTTTGTTGACGCATGGCCCAGTGTTTTGCAGGAAACGACACTGATTGGTCAAAAGTCGAGCGGTAGTAGTGAATTTACGAGGATTGGCTGAACTTGCATTAATAGCTGCAGCCGCGACATCGGGAAATCCTGGAGGGTCTGCTTAACGCTACTCTGTGTGATATGTGACCTGATCTGGCAAATTGAGTCACAGTGACCCAGAATTTAAAATTGAGGTTTTGCATTACCAAAGAAGCTTTAAAACGATATCTTGGTCAAAGCCGTTCTTGAACGGGTTGTCGCAAGTTACAGTCGCTTGAATTGTGGTATCAAGAAAGAATTATTTTCCAAATGAAAAAACTCTGAGAAAACTGCATTTAAAAGGACATTCTTTGTAAGATTCGAGCTGCAACTCAACTTGAATAGCCATTTAAGTGTATTTTCACAATTATTTCCATGATGAAACTTTGAGATTAATTTTGAAGATCTTTTCTTTCATATAAGACCAAAAAAGAAGAATCGATATTTTTGATGTTTTCAACATAATCGGCCCGTATCTAAATAAATAGAACGCCGACTTCCGACTCATTACGGCAAATCGGGTCATATATGATTTCAAGATCCTGCAAACCGTGCAGCTCCACGTCAGTGTTTCCACTGCTCTCATTCAAGGCTTGTGTTTTTCTCATTCTAAACCAGCATCGCTCTGTTCTTCAACCCCCAAAGTCACTCCTAAATCCCTCTCCTCCCCGCCTCCACCCCATGTCTCCCTCTCACCTTTTTGGCTGTCTTGCCTTTCACCATTTCTCTCTATGCAGGTCCCATCTAAGTGCTTCCTTCTCTCTTTGTTCCACAGTTCGGATGGCAAATTGATTTCGACAGTGTGAGCACAGACAGGCTATCAGACACAGGCACACCGATAGCACAGGGTCACCCCACCCCCACCCCCCACCCTCTCCCATCCTATTTCTTCCCTAGCCTCCCTCTCCCAATCTCCACCCCTTAAAAAAAAAAAAGCACCCAACTAAACGATCCTTTACCCGTGCCTCCACGCACCCCTCCTTCAGTGGAAGAAGGCCGGTCTCACCCCTCCTTTCTGTCCTTCTCCCTCCCAAGGCGCCGGGGGCCGAGCGGGCGGTGGCGGGCGCAGGTGGGTCGGGGATCAGGAGAGAGGGCACGCTTCCACCTGTTCGCCTCCCCAGCTTTACGGACACTGAGCCTGGCTGCCGTACACGCCATTCCGCCACGCCGTGGACTCTTCCTCGGACGGAACTGCCGACCGCCGCTCGCCTTCTCATGCATGTGCACAGAGTTCTGCCAACTGTTGTGTTTTTAATGATGGTTACTACTATGACTTTTTTTCTTATCACACACACACACACACACACAAAAAAAGCAACAACAAAAAAAGGACATTTGCCATGTTAAAGTGCCCTAAGCGGTGTCGCTATTTTCAAAGCAGCTCTCCTTCCATGAAAAAGCACGTGCCCGGTGTCCTTTTTCCTCTTAAGCTGTGGACTGACACTTAACTGAAACTCCCGCTCACTGGGGGAGCCTTTCGCTCTTTCTGTGGTTCACTTGTGTGGAGTGTTTCTCTCTCTTACTTTCTTTGTGTTTTTAAAGAACTGTTCTCTTGTTCCCTCGTGGCTTACACGGAGCACTGTGCAGTCCAGAGGGTGTGTCGCTTTTTTAACGTCGTGAGAACAGTAGATGTCCTGACCCCCTCTCTCACACACACACACACACACACTTTACAGTATTTTTTATTTCACTTGTCAAAAAGTAAGCCGAGAGACAAAGTGGACTCATATCACAGTAACGTGAGTATCAAAAGCTTGGGTGGGGTTGGCACTGGCAACACAGCAAGTGTCTAGTTACACCTACATATGACAACCAGTTGCATAACTCTTAATCCCTCCCGAGACGTCGCAACACGCACTGTCCCATCACGACACCGAAAAATGCTGTTATGATGTGCGTTTCTGCATTATTTCCATTCCCCAAAAAAAAAAAACAGTCAGTAGACAAGTCCTCTGGAGCTGTGATATAGTTTCCTGCTTTGCTGTTGTTTACCTTTTGTCTTCTTTTTTCAATGCGTTTAATTTCCTTGTAAATTGAACAAAAATGCACAGAATTCAGTGTAAAGGGTTGGGGGGCTAAAAAATCGTTCCATCACAATATGCATGCTATGGAGGACCTTTGGAAACATGTTGAACGTTGACCTTTGAATGTATTGTGAATTTTACAAAAGCATATATATAACATATATCTATATATTAATAAAACATATGTTACAATTATATTTCGTGATTGATAACTTCTGAATTTATTCCCCCTCCCCCCACTCCCTTTCTGAACCTACCCGTGCGCCATTTGTGCTCTGTTTTCGTTGCTGTTTCTGCTCCCTTTCTGCACAAATGAGCATATTTCAGCATAAAACCTCACCTCATCCAGTCTTCCTGTCCTTCCCCACATCCACTGCCTTTAGCATCTTAAATCCCTTTTGTCTACGTACATATACAGGGCTGGTAATGTACTGTGTTTGCGTGTGTGTGTGTGTTTGCGTGTGTGTGTGTGTGTGTGTGTGTGTGTTATGCGGTTAGATTGTGTGCATGTGAGTCTGTGTATGTGGGCTTGCTTGCTAGTTTTTTTTTTTTTTCTTTTAAGGTCTTTTGTCGGTATGTGGCATGCTCAGTGTCGACGAGCGTTACCTTTTAGAGACGACTCTATACGTCACTGACGCGCACGGGATTTGACTTCTGATCCACGCATGCTGTGATGCTTAGTGACTTTGGAGCCGAGTTTGTGTTGAGTTCTTTCCCCACAAAAGAATTGGATGGACTGACAGATTGAAAGTGGAATGACTGCTATGGGCAGACTCTTCATTTTACACTATATTTTGAACCCATGCCATCTTAGGGAACGTTTTTTGGTTAATTTCCTCATGTACAAAACATTAAGGTCGGAATGCCCTTCATCCATCTGACTCAAAGTCGCAGTGACGCCATGCCACAGAATGAGTAACTTTTTGCCATCCTACACGAGAACTAACAGTCCTAACGCCTGACTGCTGTTGGAAATGTAGCCATGCGTAGCGCTAGTCTGAGCTTGAACTCCAGTACAAACCCATGGAACTCTCTTTACCTTCCAGTTTGGGTCCTGAATTGTCCCGGTTCTGAGTGAACAGGACCCTGCGTAAGTCACCTGCCTCCATTGCTGCTGCTCAGCCAACCAATCACGTGCTCTGTTTTTTGTTGTTTTTTTTCCTCCCTCTCTCTTTCTCTTTTTCTCTTGTTCTCTCATTGGCTGTCTGGCATTTTTATGGGGTCTAGTTTGGGCTTCACAGCTGATTTTCTTTCCCTCATTCCGTCGCCGGGCCTCTCTGGTTGGTTCTTTCTTCCCTAATCTCGTAATTTTGCACCAGCCAATCAGACAGGCCGTCGGTTTGCCGGGGGGAAACTGTGTTTTCATGGAGGCAAAATGTTGGCACTGGAGGTAACACCAAGTCTAACTCTGCATGCCTCTCAACGCTAACAGAAGTGATCAGCTAGCAACTTTTAATCGACAGCGTCTCGTTTGTTCTCCATTTGCATGCTTGCTCTAAACACCCTTCATAGAATCTTCTCCGAGCACTTCTGTTCATAAGTATATGTCAAATGAATCACTGTATGCCTTTCAGCAGTACCTTTTTCCTACTGGCCAAAATTCTGTCCACCTTTTTTTTTGTTTTGTTTAAAGAAAACTCAGATTTACCGTGTATAAATATGCATAAGAATAACGATAGAAACATCTTAAAGTCATAAGATAAAGAGTCAACTTTCTCGCGTATTCACGCCATTTGTTGACCCCCACCCCCTCTCCTTCCAGTGACAGATCCTTGGAGGTCTACCTCAGATCAAACCTGATGGATGACCACACCGCTCCACTCTTCTACTAGAGCAGCCAGCTCTCTGCCACCCTCTTCTGTTCTTTCTTTGTCGGTGCGGAAGCACTTTTTGAGGCCGGCGTGTCGGTAACGCCGCGGCCCCTTGGAAGCTCTACGGATTTAAGTAACGCTTCGTAAATGTTGTGTAGTAAGAAATCTTGGTGTGTAAAATGCTCACAACTTCCAACAGAACCTCTCCAGGGCAAGAGGTGGCTGGCTTTTCCTGCTGAGACATTTTTATAGACCAGTGCTCTTCATTATTAACTCGGTTAATTCAGGCTGACGGTTAAGGGTTTTGATAAGTCAAATGAAAGCGAAAAGCGAGGGACGTTTCGTGCGTAAGGGCGGCTTGGCTAGTTACTTTTCCTTCTGTTCCTCTGTTTATATTCCGTTGCAATATCTTTGTTTTTGTAATAGGCAGCAAGTATAGCTTTAATTTGTGTAAGATGTAAATGTTAAAAGCAAAGGAGAACGAGTTCATCTTCTGGACTCCCGATTAAGATTTTCTGCACCATCGGTGGTTTCTGCAGGACGCTGCTGTAAATAGGCCTCGCTGCGTCAAGGGCTGTATTTGGGAAGAGTAACACCGCTGACGACAGGTACAGCTTCTCCACATTTTCACACTCAGCTTTGGTTTAAAACGTCTCATTGCCCGGCTAGAAAAGCTTGTACCATTTATTTTTTCCACAAGCACCAACCAGGGTTCGTGCCTTTACCGTGATAGGCTGCAGTGTTTTACTTTTGGGGTAAAATGGGAACT
Organism: Distichodus sexfasciatus; assembly: GCA_032718565.1. NCBI lineage: Eukaryota > Metazoa > Chordata > Actinopteri > Characiformes > Distichodontidae > Distichodus > Distichodus sexfasciatus. The sequence continues at coordinate 24,880 of JAVGVS010000834.1, forward strand.
GATTTTTGATTTTGAGTTTTGTTTTCATAGTTGAATTTTGATTGCATAAATACACAATCATGTTTGGGGGTTTTTTTTTCATTTTTGTATTTTGCTGTATAACTGCTTCCAAAGATATATATCGCAGTAGGCTTATTATTTTGTTATTTTCAGATCAACAGTTACTCTTAAAATTCAGAACAAGTGATGGCAATGCACATGCACATTTTCTTAAAATTCATTCATTTCAATTGCTGTTGTTTTCTAAGCAAAATGTACAGGCGGTTTATGATTATCATTCGTTTTTTGTCTTTATTTCAGACGTGGTTTGACCACTAGCTTATAGCACTGATACATTATAATTATACTATGTAAGATTTGAACGTGCACCTTGACAATATCAGACACTGGAGCTGCGGTCGTGAGCAGCAGTATGAATTACATGTTACAATATTTGGTAGAACAAAGTTTGATCCTGTTTCTGTTATGCTTTGGTGTAGTGTTTGGGTTCATAAAAAATATTTGCAGACTTATTTTAGAACTGGTGATGTTTAAAAATGTTTGAAACGTTTTCTGTACAAAAAGATTTTGCTCCAGGAATTCAATGCGGTAGACTTTAGGTAAGGATGTAGTTTTGATGATTACTGCAGTGTTCATTTTGCAGCTTCTAGTTTAAATCCTACATGGTATAACCTTAGAGTTTTTATGTACCTGTACAAGCAGTAGTGAAACCTGGCCTCAACTCAAGAGTACAAAACTAGACAGCAAGCGAGTTTGTCACGTCTGAAATTGTGTAAGATGGAAATTGTGCTTTTGTGTGTGTGTAAGACGGAGAGCGAGAGAGCGCAAGTTGAAAAGGCCTATCTTTTCATGTTGTATCTGTTCTGTCATTTTGATTTCTTTTCTCCTATTTATGTTGCATTTTACATATTCTTGTCCTTTGTGAAATAAAAACGAATAAAAGCAAGTGTAAAATTCACTGATGGTTTAAGGGTTCGTACATTTATTTTCTCCATTTATGTGTACGTATGTATCTTTTAAAAATATGTGACCCTCCACGGCAAAACCAGTCGCTTGTCGCAACAGAGGTTTCCGAGAAAAACGAGCGTTTATGTTGTGTGGGGTAAAATGTTGGATTTTTTGTTTTTAGTGTTTTGAAACAGTGGAAGGTCTATACTGTACTGTTGTGAATAAATTTGGCTGAAAAACTTCCCCTTCCATCCTAAAAACGTGACTTTCTTGAGGTGAGGAATTCAATTCCAGCAGAATGTTAAAAGGTTCTGTTTTGACCGCTCTACTTCAATATTTACGCTAAATCCACTGGTTGACTAGCGTGAAGATATTTCTCCGGAATCCATCTCCGTCTCCCGAGTTCAGTTGACCTAACGCAGGTAGGCTATCCGTGTGGCTGTGAATCCCATTCGTCCCATTCATTCCATATAGGTCTCGTTTTGAAGCTTGTTTTATGCCCTTTCATGAAAACATAACTCAATTTTGAAAATTTGCGACAACGACTGGTTTTGCTGTGGAGGCTCACAAATGTATCAGTAACCTTATTTTGATCTTTTATGTAGCTTTTATGTCATGTTAAATGAGAACGTCGGCCTATTGTTTGGTGTCACGGAGTGGCCAGTAGAGGCAAAAACGACAAAAATTGATGCTGCCTACACTGACTTACGCTCCTTTAGTGTTCTCAACAGATGCTGAGTGGAGTCAGTATTGACGTCTGCTGTAAGACTTCAACTGGTAAGTAAGCGAGGGAAAGGTTGGCTTTTAGGAGGACATAAAGACAACATTTTTGGGATGATGGTGGTGCTCTAGTGGTTAGGACACTGGCCTCTGGTCCAAGAGGTTGTGGGTTCGAACTCCAGCACTACCATCATTGGGTCTCTGAGCAAGACCCTTCACCCCAAATTGCCCTCAAGGGAAACTGTCCCTGTGAAGATGCCGTAAATGTTTAAATAACGTAAGAAAGTTGCTGAATGTTCATATAGCATCTAAAATGGACTGTCAACTGTTACCGACACAGAAAGTAAGTATCAGAGACCTAAGGACAAACTATGGTTTGGTTTATTTTTGGAATACTACAGTTGGCATGTAATCGGGAGGGGAGGGGAAAATGGAGCAACAGTCATGATGTTACTACAGGTGCAAGACAAACTACATCACAGCAGCACACTTAACAGGATGATTCACCGAGTCTCTGATTACTGAAAAATCACTTTGGCAACTACAAAGCGCCATCGATCTGTCTGTTTTAACGCACTGACACGATTCGCGCTGTAAAAATGGTACGTAATGCGGCAGCGTTCCGCAGATTATAAAATGCCCGTAAGGCAGATAGAGGGGAACAGTCGACGATGAAGCCTGCTTGAGAATATTGGTGCAGTAACGGACTCCTGATGGGAACGTGCTCTGGATGAGCGTGACCTTTGCAGCTGTAGTAAGATCAAATACCATACATTAATACAGTGTTCAGTGAGAAACATCACAGAGAACATCTTTAGAATGCCAGGTCACTAGCACAGAAAACTGAGCAAAATATGGAAGCGTGGAGGAGGAAGAGGAGGAGGAGGAGGAGGAAATCGTTCGTACGCTAGCATGTCCACTGATAACATGGCACGGCCACTGGACATTATTCTACACGCTTGTTTCTCTCCACACATCCATAGTCTGTTAATCCGTGTCTGCTATGAATACAGAATTTGGACAGTTCCAGCTTTTCCGTATCACATCAGTTACCATTTGAAATTTTCTACAGCTGCCATTATTCACGACTGGTGTTTTAAGGGACAAAGCCGAAATATTTGCAAATAACTTCGTAGTAAGAAAGTACTGGTCACACACTAATGTCTGACAAACTTTTATTTTGGAAAGTGGGGTTCAAGAATGAGAAATTACGCAAACTGTTCTCCCCCGCTCTCATTTTATAATGCAATCTAAGGCATCAGATTAAACAACTTTCTTTAAAAATTGTCAGGCCTCCAGTAGAGAAAAAAATAAGGTTGCTTTAAATGAGCCTAAAAATTAAGATAAATCATGTCTGGGTCCCACAGCCTCTCCACTTTCTGAGCTAGCTCATGAGGAAAAACCTCAAGTTCTCCCATCACTAGTCTCGCTTCACGCTGTTTTTCCAGATCGACTTCTGCAGTAAATCAAAAAGGCACCCAGTAGTACAAGGCATTGAAATGTGACCAAAAAAACATCAACGTTTAGGCTGTGGCCTCTGATTAATGGCTGTTTGGTTCATTTGGCAACAAATAGCGGCTAGGGAGAAATCTGTCGAGTAGTTTCTCAAAGAAAAGACCCCCTTTTTGCTGAAAAGCAAAGTCTCGACAGCGCTGCGTGTTGTCCGACTCAAAGTCCCAAAGTATATTTGTCAAAATCATGGCTTTGTGCTTTAAAACTTAGGCAGGACCTTTGTCACACGTCCTCGTTGCGAACGTTCTAATCAGTGACACAGTTTGCCGTCACTTCCTGTTTACATTAGCTGTTTCAGATGCAGTGGCCACCGCCTCCTCTTGCCGGTGTTAGTGTAGTGTACCTGACTGCTCTACTTCGTAACAACAGCATTCTTACCTCAGCTTTCACCGTTTCCCTAAAGATGAAAACCCGTGTGAGGTTAATCAGAAGAGACGAGGGTCCGCCGTTTACATTACTTCGTAGAAGCACTTACATCTGCAGCTTACACTTTGACAGTGAGCTTCGTTATGTGCCCAAGAGTGTCAGAAAACACCGCATAGACTTTGTGGGAATAACTGGGGGGGCGGCTCAGGTCTCTCGACAGTCAGTTTTCAACCGTTTCAGTGCTCGTCTTGAGGGTGCGTCTATCGTTAGCGTTAACGTTAGCGAAGGTTCTGTTGAGGAAGTAGTAGGTGCCCTTAAGATTACGGAGGAACCCAGTTATTGTACACTACAATAACACCTGCGAGAGGAGGCGGCGGCCATTGCGTCTGAAACGGCTAATGGTAAACAGGAAGTGTTGGGTACCAGGAAGTGTGACAAAGTTCTATACCCTTAAGGAGATCTGCTCTAATATCTAAACATTCCCCGGTTAAGGCGATGACACATCAAATACTGCACCACAGTGGGTCCTCTATGCCTTTGCAGATCGCTCCTGAATGTGCAGAAACAATAAAAGACACTAATGTGAGACAAACTTGGAAAAGTAATAAACTGAGAGCACCCCTTAAAATGTTACCTCTGTTCCAGCTGACAGGGAGTTGGCGGAGTTGGTCGTGATACATAAGAAAGGCTAAACATACAGAAAAATCCAAACTGGACTTACAGACAGGCAGACAATCAAGCATTCCAACATTTTGTTTGATCGGTGTATGAAATGGATTTGCACGTCCTACAGTGCATTCAATTGTTGCCTCGCTTCTAAAACAAGGATGAATAGCAGCAAAGGGGAACGCTGATTCCTGAATAGGGAAAACATGGCAAATATAAAGGTATGAGAAGTAACTTCAGCTTCGATTTTCATATATACCAATTTTTACATCCCTCATACTAGTTACCTGAGCTAGAAAGATTTAGCTTAAAGTGGCCATAAGTGATTGCCTCCATAGAAAACTATTTAGCGCCTCTTCAATCCAGAGGGCACATCGGGGCACATCTATATTTCTATACTCCCAGCGTGATGGTGTCTTTTTGGGAAATCACAGTAACACCACATGACTACGCTTCATTCAGCCTGTAGGCTCTGAAAACAAAGACTTGAACAGACGTCTGAACATGTTCACCAATGAAAGATGAGTGCAGTCATGTAACCAATACCATTACAGCTGCTACGATTTGATAGAAAACAAAACCTGATGAACTGTTGCAATATGAATGCTGACACTGAATGTTGCAAATAAGTTATAGTCATATATTATTTGTTTTAATACATAATAAATTTCTGATACATATAGATTTTATTCTGCTCTTTTAAATGTTGTCCGTACCAGACTATGTCATACTAGCGCCATCTGTTCCAGGGACACAAGGAAGGGGTTGTCTAAATTCATTCCACTACAGCACTGAGGCACTGTGTCCGAAAAGGATATCGGATTCAGAGGACCTCTTGTCCAGGAAATTAAATAAAACAAGAGAGAGTTAGAGAGAGAATCTACAGCCTGATTGGGCCAAAAGGATTCTGGATGTGTTGTCCGTCATATGATCACTCCTGGTCACCATCTGAATTGTTTCCTATGTGAAGAAGAATGTCATCAGAAAGTGGGTTTTGACAGAACTTGTGTAGGGTTGTAGTACATTTTGTGTATATTATTAATACATTGCCAACTGATAGAGGATGGTACAAACCTCCCGTGGAGCCCATATCTGAATCAGAAACTTGTGTAATGGAAAATCGGGAGACGCTGAAACGGGAAAACTGGGGTGCTGGTTTCTCCTCAGGAGATTTGACTGGGGAGTTTGGTGGTGTGCTGATTCCATCAGAATCAGGTTCTAATGGTGACGGACTGGGCAATAATGGGAAGTCGCCCTCCCACTCAAAGGGCTCACCTGTTGATGAACAGAGTTTGTTATTATTAGTGATAATACTGCTAATATTAGTTATGATAAACCATCCATTCACTTACTTTGTTCAGAAACAGGCCCATCTGATGAATTCCCCTCAGACGTCCTGACCCTGATTTGTGGATACTCGCCCCCTGCATCCAGTCCACCGCTGGGTTCTGTCCCTGGAGGGAAAGTGTATTCTGACAGTTCCCCTGTAGGACTCTCCTAGAATACGACAGTGACGGTGAATCTCAAGAAAAGCATTTAACATAATCATATGTGCATGCATTCCACAACCTAATGACATTACCAGACTCGTGAAAACTGACCTGGTCAAATAAGAACACTGTGACGTCATCGAAGAAGGAAACCGCTTTCTTCTTGTGTTCCAACTCATCACAGAATGACTGTGTAAGGAGGGAGGGCATTTTGAGGAGACTGCGCAGATGCCTGGTGCTACTCCGTTCACTGACCACCACTGGCACAGTGGTAAACTCCTCTTCGCTTTCCTCACTCTGCTCTTGCACGTTGTAGCTGCGCAGCTCTTCATCAGACTCGTCGCTGTCATCTGAATCTTCCTCGTCCACTTCATCATTTCCCAGGGGTGCTGGTATGTCCAGGTCCTCCGGTAGGGCAGGGAGAATGTTGTCAAGAGAACTGTCTCGCTTCACTTTTAAGAGTGCCTGATCTATGCTGTCATTATCTGCTCCCTCCTCTTTTTCCTCTGCTCCTTCGAGGTCTTCTTTATCATCCCCTTCCACCTGACAATGTGTATCATCTTCCCCATTCTCACAGTCCTGGACTTCAGTTTCTTTCATAATCTCCCCGCTTAGCTCCACTATAGTGGAGTCTGAACCAAGGGAGTCTGCAGATGAGAAGCTCCTGGTTGAGCCATTAGCTTGGTCATCCATAGCTGTGGCTTCCTGGGTTGTGGATGAGCCATCAGAAGCTGTGCTTGAACAGCACTCTGATGCTGGCTCTTCTCCAGAGTGCTCAGATTCCAGCCCAAGGCCATCATCTGGTGCAGACTCCTTTGTCAAGCATCCCCCCATCTCTGGAGGAAAAGGTGACAACATGGTGATCACGGGAGTAGACTTATAAAACGAACCTACATCAGACTCGATGTTCCTTCTGTCAAGACACAGTTGTTTGGCACTGAGCAGAGTATCACCTTCAGTCTCTCGGCGCCTTGCAAAATGATACCCCTCCTCTGCCTGACTCGCCGGGCAGCCTCCTGCTCTCCCTGCCATTTTGAGAGCCTCCTCTTTTGCCGATTTAAGTCCGAAGACGTCATCCTCCACTTGGTTATCAAAGAAGGTACTCCCTCCCTCTCCAGGACTCTTGTCATTCTCTGCATCATAGTCTGAAAAATAGGCAGAGTCTCTGTACTGGTTCCGGTCTACCAGACTGGTCAACTGCATGGTACTGTTACTGGTTGGATTCAGGACAACAGTATCAGCATCTTCTTCGAGTTCCATCTGTAAGAGCATTTCACATTCTGACTCTACACTTGTACTGAGGACTGGCATCGCCTCCACATCCTTCATAATCAACTCGGGAGATTCATTGTTCTCAGTATCATATCCACTGTCCAACGATTTGGGGTGAATAAACACATTATAATCATCTGGACTGAAAGCCTCACAGGGGCTGCTACTGGACGCAATGTCAATAACGTCGCCAGGATCTCGTCTTCGCACATCTCTATGCAAGGGTCTGTGTGCATGCTTAACGTCACCCATTTCCGCGTAATCCAGAGGTGAGTCTGAAAACACCCCAGAGGTTATGTCAGTGATGTCCTCATCATTGCAGTCACCGATATCTACCAGGCTGATGGCGGAGCAGCCAGGCTCCACCCAGGAGTCTGCTGCGTGATTGTACTCAGACAGAGCCTCAGGACATGGGATTTTCTTCCTGCAGAGCGCTATAGGACCATCTGAATGCAGTTTTATGTCTTGTGCAGGGGTTGTGCTTATGTCAATGAACTGTTCTTCCTCAATCTGTGCTGTCTCTGCTGGAAGAGAGGGTGAATTCTTAGCGATGTAACTGGGACCTATCGGGAGCTGTATCGTATTCTCTCTGATATGCAAATGAGGAGTGTTCTTCTGGGCTGGATGAATAATCTGGTGTTTTTCTGGGGCTGAATGTAATTTGGCAGACAACTCAACCTCTTTCCCTCCCTCACTACATAAATGGATGTAGGAATCTGTATATGGATTGTTAATAGTTGTGGAGTTGCTGCCTGAGGCCTCCATATGTGAGTTTGTTTTGAAAGTGTGGGATGCATTACTTGTGCAGTTGTCTGTTGCGGTTGTTCTTGGATTTGTCGGCTGAATGTGGGAAGAAGGTGTGGTGTGGCGTAAATCAAGATATGTATCATGAAAGCCCCTGGAATGCCTGCCATCAAAGTTCAAACTGTTATTATTGGCCGACTGGTTTGAGGTCCAATTAGTTGTTTCACTCTCTGTAAACAGATTGTCGTCATCTCCTGGATTAGCAGCACCCACAAGAAGACCATCTTCAGAAGCAACATCAATATTCATTGGGTGGGCCCTGGGCATTTTCTTCTGCAGACTGCCCAACATGTCATAATAAGTGTCGTTAGCTAAAGCTTCTGTTCGATGGTTGGCCTCGAGGTAGGGGTCGCAGTGTCCCAAACTGGGGCTGCTCAATGAAACGGACACACCATGTAAGGACTCCTGACCCCCTGTATGGTTGAGACTGATAGACCCCAAAGACGATTCTGATTGTTGCTCACTTCTTAAACTAGCCCCCAGTTCTACTGAAAGCGACTGTTCACAGTGCGGTTTGTCTCTTTCCTTGGGTGAGAGGTAAACATGCGATTGTTGTACTGGTTCTGAGGGACTCAGATTTCCTCTCTGAAGTGGTTCCAAGTTAAGGGCAATATCTGGGCTAACATCTGAATCGAAGGTGCTGCTTTTGGGGTCTTTAACTGCTGACCAGTAAAGATTGGTCTGAGCCTCTGTGGGACTCTTAATGTCACTCATGGAGAAACTATTTTGGCTGGCCTCGACTCCAGGGCTGTAGTCAAGACCACTGTCCTCCAGGTTGATACTGCACTCTACAGGTTCTTCAATACGAATGTAGTACTCACTGCCCACTGACGGACTGTGGGCACTCAGCACTGGCACCACCCCTGGGTGATCAGATTCATAATATGATGGGGAAACTCCCAAAGAGAGCCCCTCCCCTTTGCAGCTTCCTGCACTACTGCTGATAGGATAGTAGACATCCTGATAATGTGGGTTGCTTCTTCCTAAAGGCCCACTCGCAGACGAGGAGCAATAAGGCTGTTCAGCTCGGGCCTGCTCCCACTTGTATTCAAAGTTGAGTCCATGGCTAGTCTCAGTGACCGTCAGGATATCGTCACCATTCTCGGACTGGAAGCTGTCAGCGGTGGAGAACTGCTCTAAGAGTGGGAAGGAGGACGTGGACGAGGCAGCCTCTGGCACTTCTGGACTTCTTTGGGAGCTGCTGGAGCCTAAACTGGGCTTGAGGGAGTTCCAGCGTTTCTCAAAGTCTTCCTCTGCCTCGCTAGTGCCTTTAGCACACAGGTAGTTCAGTAGCAGATGGACTTCCTCTGCCACGGGTCTCTGTTCTGACTGCAACCAGCAGAACTGCATCACCTCGTACCTGATCATACATATGTGAGAGCATAACTGAAATGCAGATTTAAGATACAGGTTGAATATAAAGTGTATTTACAGTAGCTAACACAAAAAACAGAACCCCAGACAGAGCCAAGGTCATCTGGACAGATGCCCAGATGTGCTTTATGTAATGAATTTGCATAAGGATATCCCGTACTCTATGTTGCATTACCTTCACAGAGAACAGTTAGTCATTGTTTGCCATATGCCAGAAGATACGCGGGACTGCGCTTGATTAAATGAAAGATGGCCTGAGGCACCTGAATTAATGACCGCAAAGTTCCAGGAAAGGGTAAATGTATGATTGATGGGCCGTTATAAGAGGGAAATTAATGACTGGCCATGCTGGACCTGCGCAGTATTGATTTGTTGGCCATGCCAAAGAGAAAATGAAATGACCATGGAAAGAACCTGTGATAGAAAATGCACTGAGAGTGTTGCCTGTTTTTATTTCATGGATAATTGATGGCTGCTTGATGTGCCCGTGGTAAGAGGCATCGATTGGTTGGTATGTGGTGAAGGTAGAGTAATGATTGGGCAGTATGTGGAATATGGGAGGTCACACAACAGTAGTGCTGAATGTAACTAAGGAGATGATGGTGTATTTATATCATGACACACATTTTATGCTACCACAGCCTAAATGTCAGGTCAAGATTAAACTGAAAAAATATTTAACTATATATCAAAAATATATAACTGCTTCTTTCAAATGAAGCTCTAAAAATCAACATTGGCAATGTATGTGGTGTACAAAAGTTGACACGGGGTATATGAATGCTGTATGAGATGACTCACCAGCGTTCAGACAGGGGCACTTTCAACAAAGGCTTTGGCAGTTTGAGTTGCTGTTCTTTCACGGCGTACGTCAGCACCTGCCTGTCGGTGTAGTGTCTATATGGCTGGTTCCCCAGCTCAAACAGCTCCCAGATTGTCACGCCCAGTGACCTAGAGAGTCAGAAAAAGACTGTTCTAGAAAGTTTTCAGCTATATGCCACTATAGTGTTCAAGTCCTGCCTCGAGGTCTGTCATACCAGACGTTGCTGGCTTTAGTCTGGTCCACCACTAGTAGATTGCCATGAACTTCATCGATGAGCTCTGGGGCGATCCAGCGAAGAGGCACCCAAATCTGATCTGCGGTAACGTAGTAGTCGTCCTAGCAGACAAAGGCAACATTGTGACTCTATATTGAATTGGATACTGAAGATGCAACAGATCTGCTTAACGACCATAAACAACACCAGCTCACCTTGTACCTGCTGTGAGAAAGGCCATAGTCTCCGATTTTCACCGTCATTTCCGAAGTAAGCAGACAGTTCCGTAGAGCCAGGTCACTGAGGCATTAAGAAAGGTGGGGGGTGACAATGTTCGTCATTCGTTGTAGTCGGTGTTAACAGTCAGTGTGTTGCAATAAATTAAAATACACACACAGTGCATCCCTTGACGGCTTACGCGGCGGTGAGGGATCCTGATGAACAAAGGGTTCACCCCCAGCAACAAAATCACTGATGCTGGAGTCTGTGAGAGGCACTCAGGCAGCACCAGGATATTGTTGCAGGGAGAGACCGTGTAGACAGAACCCCTGGAACCCCTCAACTCCAACCAGGCAAAATGAGAGAAGGTGAAATACGGCTGCTTCTGTGTCCTCACCTGTGGATGTAATTATGTTTATGGAGGTACAGAAGGCCAGAAGCAATTTCACACGCCATTCGCTGGAGGATGAAAGGGTCCGGGGTGGCAGAGTCTGATGCGCGGCAGCTGCGGAGGTATCCTTTGATGTCGCCCTGGAAAAAGTCAAGAGCGTGCTTTAAAACACAAGTTCTCCAGGACTTTATGTGTACATTGAAAACGTTTTAAACGTATGTCAACGCTGCCAGCACTGAAATTAGGCATTTGACTGAACATACTTATAGTGACCAGCAGAGGGAGCCTGTGTATCCCTGAAAATGTAGAGAAGCTGAGCAGGGAATGCAGAACTGACAGTTGATTTATTCAGGCCACCTTGTAACCTTCATCCTAGTGGACAAGTCATGTATTGTGTGAGTGTATGTGTGTGTGTGTGTGATGGAGAAAAGAGAGATGTACCAGAGGGCAGTATTCCATAATCAGCAGATAGGGTGTGACCTCTGTGCACTGGGCCAGGCATTGGAGGAGGGCAGGATGCTGGAGAGTGCTGCATCGCAAACACACACACACACACACACACACACGTCGTCAATGGCCCCCATTCAGCATTTTTAGGGAGAAATGTGTTCTTAAAGTCCACTTACACACTTGTTACAAAGATCTTGACGTTCACCATGTTTTTTACTTAAGATTTGTTCTTATGTAAGAACGGAATCTATAAAACTCACATTGGCTTACTGGGGTTTCTTCAAATCTACTATAATATTCTATTTAAATGCACACATCCATCATTATAAGAACAAACTTGCGAACAATATAAGAACACATCTTGACAGACTTTTCTTAAGAACCAATTAAAGTAAAAACTTGAGGCCTTAAAATTCTGCATAACTGAGCACTATGAAAATATTCACAGAAAAAAGGAAATAATGACAAACAATCACAGATCCAGACCGGTAAGGTTGGGCCTCCTCCAGGAACTGCATCTGGTCCTGGACACTGGCGCTCGCCTTCAGCTCTTTCACAACCACCTGAGTGGTGCTGAGGCCAGCATTCACCTCTCCCAGCAAAACCTGATACACACACACACACACATTCAGCAACAACTATGGGCATGTGCTGGCCATCCTGCAGGCTATTCAGCAGGCGTTCACAGAGCCTGCACGTAGTGTGGAATTTGCTCTTCTATTTCACCCAAGCAGTTCACACATTCACGGAGACATGTCATGGCACAGTGACTTCGTATGAAATCATCAGCGAGTTACACGCACACATTCCACTGGCCTTGCATCAGCCTTCGGCCCTATCGCAAGAAGCCAGAAGCCAGTTCGGAGTCCGTTTCAACGGCTCACCTTGCCAAACCAGTCATGGCCGATCTCTTTTAGGTAAAGCAGGCTGTGGCGTCCAAGATCTGCTGACTTCAGGAGCTGAACTGGGGATAGAAAGAGAGAAGCAAGAAGGAAGAAATTGAGAAACTGATCACCAATGAACGAGGAGTCAACACTTAGGTAGCTTTAAGGCTACCTAAAAAAGTGCTGTATCCATCCAAGACCATCGTTCAACCAGTTCTAAATCTTCGTAATTTTAAACCTTAAAAGTCTCATCATGCTTTAAACTACAGTCTGAAATCGCGAACCTCAGAACAAACCTCCATCACGAATATTTCCCCCTGAACTGCTCCCTTCAGCTTATCTTCGCACTTCAGCCAAAGAGTTGCAGCGTGGATCAACCTACCATAACGCCAAATATGAAACGAAGAGCCGCCGTCCTTGCAGTGCGGCATGCCGCCGGACACGTCTTTGCGTAGAAAAACGGAACGGCATTTCTGACCCACGCCAAGCTGCCCAATCGCCCGCTCCCCAGTGCCTTAACCCCCGTGCCCTCGCGCAGCTGCGAAAGCAAGCCTTCCACTCCTCCTTCCCCGCAGACAAGGGCATCCCGACGCACTGCCGCATGCTGTTCCGAAACATTCCCAGAACTCCCACGGCCGCAACTATACGGTTCTCTGGGAGCCGGAGTGCATTTCGGCACCGCTTTCTCGTCTTAAAAAAAGCTCCGGTTGCGAGGTCACCGCTCCGGACGTCTGCTCTCTTCGACCAACTTGCGTCTGACTGCTTGTGCCGCCTCGCAGCCGCCGGTAGTGACATAAGAAGCGTATAATGGCCGTTTTTTTTTTTTGTTTTTTTTTTTACTGTGCAGTCTCTGTCCCTGTCCCTGTCTCCCAACAGAGCTGAGGGGGCTGGGATAAACAAACAGAGCTCTGTGAGCGCCAGAAAGGCCTCTGTCAAACGCACAAACCCCCCTCAAACACACACCCATATTTCTGAGATGTGTGCACTATTCTCCAGTCCCCTCTCACAGTCTCCTCCCTGTATTATTCCAGTTAAACTGCTCCCCCCCCATCCACCACCTCCTCCTCCTCCTCCTTTTTGCCCCCACCCTGCAGTACTAGAGGTCACTCATTCCAGCCGCTCACGCTACTTGGACAACTAAATTGCAGCCTTTGTGCGATGTGCACCAGCGCCTGGTACCCTGGTACCAGCTTGGACACAAGACCCATTCTCCGCTCCTCAGAGCCTGAATTGTCGTTCTGCCTCCCCATCCCCCCTACTCTCTTCACCCAGCCGGACACAACTGTCCCTTCTTTTTCTTTCTGACTCTGGGCTTCAACCGGCTCGTTTATTTCATTCCTGAGGAATCTGGGAGTCGCACATTCCCACCCCACTCCTGGCATTCCCAGTGCAGGCTGGTGCCGGAACGGGTCACATCGAAACTGCTTTAGGGCACAGTGGACCAAGAGAAAGAGTGTGAGAGAGAGAAAGAGGCAACGGCGGCCTTCCAACACATGTAGAGACCCAGACACACTCTCAGACCCAGACACCCCAAATTAGACATGGCCAGAAAGAGGCTTTTAACTTAATCTCGCAAACAGAGTTAAAATGTTAAAATGTGTAAATGTGCCAGTGTCGTTGGCGACTGATTTAAGAAGTAAAAGCGAAGCTGTCTGCATTCCGCAGAACTGCCGCACAGCCAGACTGGCATAAGTAGAAGCTTTCTTACAACTGCAAATGTTTATTCCACGTTCTCCGTGGGGGTCGGGGAGTTCAATAAAGGAATACTTTCATTTTAGCAGTCGTTCTCCTCAAGTTAGTTCCTAATTACAGATGGCTCTGATCCAATATGTGGATCGCATATCGGTCCGATAACGACTCAAACAGCTGGATCGGGTATCGGTGGGATTGGGCCGATCAGTAAATGTGCGTACGTACAGTCGTTTATGCATGAGAAGTGTGACTGTGGTAAAGCTGGTTTATTGTTCAATATTCACACTAATTCCTACATATTGATATGACAATGAGCAGAACAAGCAACACAACACACTACAAGCCCAAAAACACGTCACACCATTATACTGTTTAATTTCCTTAACAACACCAGCTCTCACTCACAATCTCTGTGTTCCTGATGCTTTTAGCGCCGCAGGATTAGGGAGCGTCACTAAATTACACAACTGTGTTTAAATGAATAATTTTTAGACTAATTTTTAATTTTAATATTAAATAATTTAGCATATAAAGTAAATATGGATGTGTAATTATTACATTGTTTTAGTTTGAAAAACTATTTAAATCATGTATGTCCTTAAGCAGAACAGAATAATCTCAGTTACGTATTCATACATTTTTTAAAACATTATTTTCTGTTTAAAAAAAGATTTGTATCTGTATTGGCAGATATCCAAATTTACAATATCGGTATCAGACAATTAAAAATGCTCTTTTTGCAACAAAACACCTTAAAAAACTTTTTTTTTTGAAAAGCTGACACAAAATCTGGGATTTTAGGCAACAATCTCAAAAGGGCAGTGAAATCCTGGAGGAACTGGTGAAATATAACAGCTTCTGTGACTGTGTGCTGCCAAATATTACATGCTTTTAATTGGGAATTGATGTGAATTTGATGTGCCAAATAAAATGAAAAATCAAGTTAAAGGCCAAAAAGAGCGGATGTTTGTGCACCATCTGGGGTCTATCTCAAGTTTTCATTTGACCCGTGGCTTGTTGGGGTCTCTCTCTTACAGCAGCGGGGTTTAACACGTCGCTCCTCACTCAGGCCATTCATTAGTAAAGCAGCAGGAACAGGAGCAAGTCCGAGGTGAGCACCAGATATAACCAACGGATTTCTGCTAAAAATGAAGCAGCAAAATGTAATAACTGGGGAACAATTTTGAACAGAAGAAATGATGCTGTAAATGTTTTTGAAAGATGAATTTTTATGCACTTTTAAAAGCCCAAAGTCAGCCTCACCCAGGCCGGCACTGCAGAGTCTCCCTCTCTCTCTGGAGGAATTGAAGTGGGATCTTTCCCCAAACCCAGCCCTCTGTCTAATGAGAGACCGGGCTCTAGCGCCTCTCCCCCTCCTCGCCCCGCAACACCTGGACCAATCACACGGCCGTAACTACGGGCGACCGAAGGGAAGAACGCCATTGGCTAGTCCGGCCGGCGCGTCTTGGCCAATCCTGGTTTGCGCTGCTGTTCGGGTTCCTCCCCAAGGCCCAATCCTCACGCTCGGTACAGACAGGGTGCATGAGTCACAGAGCTTCATGAACACACACACACACACACACACACACATGCACACACACACTAGAGCTTCCACTAAAACACACTCCTTCAGTCTGCCCTTTATCCTTTAATGCACAATGACAAGAAATGACACAAAAACTGAAAATAAATGCGCTTATACACCTGTTTATCCACACACACACACACACACACACACACACACACGGACGAGATCTCAGACAACGCCTCAGTCTGCCCTTCATCTCTTAATGCATAGCAACAAGACATTTAAATAAAAAATAAATGAACACACACATCGATATAAACCAGAGCTGCTCCTTAAACGCAGTCCACTGACAACACACAACCAAACCACGCTGCACATCTCTTACTCTCTGCTGCAAACATTTTAGATCAATGTTGAAGAACAATGTTGCGGCAAATTTGTGGAAACACAAATATTTCTCCACACCCTATTTTTAGGGCCGCATGATATGGGAATTATAGACCGATGGCGATATCCGATATTTTTCATGCTTATATCTGCAGATGCAGATAAACGAGGAAGGAGTTGAGTTTGTAAAGACATTTTACTCACCAAAGTTCCACGGTGCTTTCTGAATTTTGGCACAAAAATAACGCCGTAACTCGGGCATTTCTAATGCGGTGCCAAGTCATTTAAGCGTAAAGGCAAATTCGAGCGAGGGCAGAGAACGTCAAGCGCACGAGCAGGCAGAGCGGAGCGTGTAAAGACGAGAGATTTTACGCAGGAACGTTCCACTGCATGGTCAGAATTTTGTCATAATAACTCTATACATTTCAAAACGGGAAGCGCGGGACGTATAAAATCCCACCTCAGACATGCCTGGCACAAACGCTGCCTTTCTGGGGTACGATAAATAAGCAATCAAATATCGACTGGAAATTTTGGAAAAAAACGAAGTATCGGTCCGATGACTTTGTAAAAGAGCACGGCACGGATGCACGGCGATATCACTAGACAGCAATTATCGTCCGATTCCGTTATGATTCCCATGATATTTCAGTCGTATCGGAATCGGCCGGTCACTGCTTTCTAGTGATATCATCGTGCATCCGTGCCATATTTTGCTTTTTCTATACTTATACAGACCTGGAAATTATGACGGCGTATTAGGGCAATTGTATATTTAAAAAAAAATGAAACGGGGAGGGGGGGTAAAATTACGAGGAAAAAGTCAGAAATTCTGAGATTAATGTCATATATTTGCATGAAAAAACTCAGAGATTCTCTGACACTGTAAAGTCATACATTTGCGACAATAAAGTCCGAATTTTCGAGATTAAAGACGTAAATTTATGAGGAAAAAACTCGTAGATTCTCTGACATTGTAAAGTCATAAATTTGCGAGAAAGAAAACTCCGAAATCCTCTGAGATGTAAGTAGTAAATTTACGAGAGAAAAACTTGGATATTCTGAGTTTAAAGTGGTAAATACACGAGAAAAAACTCACAAATTTGCGAGAAAAAAAGTCAGATTCTCTGAGATTTTAAAGTCACAAAAAAGGAGGAAATCACGGAACCACAAC
This sequence comes from Distichodus sexfasciatus, assembly GCA_032718565.1. Taxonomy (NCBI): domain Eukaryota; kingdom Metazoa; phylum Chordata; class Actinopteri; order Characiformes; family Distichodontidae; genus Distichodus; species Distichodus sexfasciatus. The sequence goes on from JAVGVS010000834.1 coordinate 41,794, forward strand.
GCCTGTGTGAAACTTCATCGATCGCTTTCACAATTTTATGCACATGAAAGCCACGGTGAAGAGGTGTACGGACAGTTGGTGTTTCATGTCTTGTGTGTCACGGTAGATCACGTAAGCGTCCCGTGGCGAAGTTTCACACAGGCGTTGAATCTCTGACTTTTTCCTCGCAAATTTCTGACTTTTTTCTCATAATTTTACCCCCCTCTCCAGCTCCGTTTTATTAATTTTTTTTATATACAATGGCCCTACTACGCCGTTGTGGGAAATGACCGAAATCTACACCAGATCTGCTGGGTAACACCGATAATTCTATGCTGCGTTATCTTTTAAAATGTACAGAGCTCACACTAAAGCACATCCACGCTCCAGCCTCCCATTCACTTTTTAATGCGTAACGACATAAAAAACAACATTTAAAAAATTGAAGGAAAAATGGATTTTAAGAACATCAAAAGTGTCCACACACCATCCACTAAAACCAAGTCTAGGGAAGTGAAGGCTGTTTCATTCTGTCATCAATTATGAAGCGATTTCAAGTGAAAATCCTCAGCCATTTGCTTCACTTACTGACCCCAAGACAGCCGTGGCAGGAGACACAGAAATCTCTTCTCAACTTTCTTCTCCACTCTCCTGCTGTTTTTCTGATACACCGCTTCACGCCACCATCACATGCAACCGACAGAGATGTGTGTCCGCACCAGGCGGCCTGTTTGCTCTCTCTCTCTCTGGGTTCGTGGTGAAAACGCAAACAACGCCACCACTTTCTTACTTTTCAACCTCCATCCCAAGACACAGGACCTGTTCTTCAGCGGCCAATCAAAACTGGCTGTGTCAGAGCTGCATCGGGCCACGCGACTCCACTTCAGTTCACATCTCTGACTCGCTATTGTCCACAGGACGAGTAAACTCACAATGGCTATGACAGTCTGAATGTTTAGAAACTCACATGCAACCAAAAATGACTTACACTGAGCTACGATGCTGTGTGCTGAACGCGTGGTGCTTTATTTTTCCTCGTACAATAAGACATCTCAGGTTTTGAGTCACTAGATTTGGGAGATAATTGGCAAACTTGGCAAAAAAGTTTATTATGCAGAGACGTCGGCGGCTTAGTAAGTAAATAAACAATAAGGTTAGTGCAGGGGGAAACACTTCTTCATCCATTTGGTATCCGTCTGGATACAGAATAAAATTATTTGATAGAAAACTATGCATTTTTCTATATTAATTTTTTCCTTATTGATTACTCTCTAACATTATAAAATAAAAAGAAGTATTTTCTGATCAACTGGAAATGAAGAAATGCTAAAGTTTTGGGTAATTTTGAGTCGATTTAGACTTATTTTGGTAAAATGAGCAGCTTTTTGGTCTTTCTGGAAGAGAACTACATTTTTGTGCTTGACATGCCCAGCATAATGAGAGTCGCGAGCGCTAACGTACGTGTTTATATCGCGAGTAATGTAATTAATGTTTTTAGGCAATTATTTCAGTTTTTGTGCACAGAATTACTCAGGAAATAATTTCACATACAGAGGAATGAATATCAATGTTGGTAAGTTGAAAGTCTTGTGATTCTGACGGTATGTGTGTGGTTTCTGTAAGTTAAAGGGATTCTGAGTTATTAAAACACTAGTTAATAAACAACACAAAATCCTGTAAGCCAAGAGAGTTTAACAGTAATATTCTCAGAGTTGTGGTCTCGGCTGGTCTCCAAATAAAATCCCGAGTCCTCTTTGTCTGAGTCCATGACAAACTGGTCTTGAGAGCGTTCTCGAGTGCTACAACACTACCTAAAAATAACGCTACCAACTGTAGTGTTTTAACACAGATTTATTTACACAAATTAATCACCAACGTCCCCCTTTATAACGATTCTTTAACAATGAATTAAAATGAAGGAACAAAACCACTATCATTTTAATTAACCATTAATTGTTGAGTTATTTTTGAAGGTAAACGTGATATGCGACACGCTTCCTGCGCTTCTAAACGAACCAGAAAGTGAGTTCTGACGCATTTACCAAATCAAGGCTTTAAGTGCAAAACGCATTTATGACTGGTCAAAAAATCAGGTAATTGGTCAGAATTAATGACATTTAGGCTGAATTTATGCTTAATTGTCATGACAGTAACATTGCGACATCCTGGAGGGTCTGTATATTGGTAGCCGGTGTTTATATGCCACTGTTAGTCCTCACAGTAGCCTTATCATTTCAGTGAGACCATTTTTGGCGTCCACAAGCAACAAATAAATAAATCTTGGACATATCGGCTAAAAAAATAACCAGCAGGTTTTGAGTAGAGTCTATTGCACTTTTACTTTTAACAGCAGTAATTTTCGCAATGTAACCGTACGCTTCCCACCGCTGAACGCTGCCAGTGGAGTGTGAGAGACGTGTAAAACCAGACTGATTTAGGCTCTTACTTGATCTACCTGGTTGTTTGGCCACGGGCAGTGAGACCTCGGTCAGGGGCAGGATGTAGACGCTTAAGTGGGCGCCCTGGGAGCCCGGAGAAGCTAGAGGGAGCGCTCAGCCTGGTACTCTTCTTCACCTTCTGTGTTCTCTCAAATTCCTGCAGACGACAAACGCCAAGTTAATGGCACACGTACACACTGGGGACGGTATTAACAGAATAATAAAGTATTAAAAGAATTTCAAAACACTAAATAACCGCCATGTGCAAGATTACCAGATACGACGCCATCGTTGTTAGTGAGTTCCTGACTGTGTAAGTCCCGCCCCTTCCTCGATTTTGATTGGCTAACGAGAGAGGAGTGAAACTAACGAGTCCAGCACTGTTCTAACACTTGAACGGATTTCAACTTGAAGCGCCTGAGCGGTGGCGGTAATAAACTGTTTCCTCCGATGCTTTTTTCCCGACGGCGCTTAGCGCTCTGAACGTTGAAGCTCATAGCATTTGTATTAGAAATAGCCGTTGTCAGCCTTAAAAACGTGTTTGCTGGACACAGGTCCTAAATGCGTAGCTGCGAGGAAGGGCATTTTTGATGGTTTAGGTAAAAGCCGTGGACTGATGCAGCAGCCGCCTTCTGCTGAAAGCAACAGCGTTCTATTTCTACCCCCGGTTCCGTGACGAGCGGAGCGCTCGGGTGAGGCAAGTGAACGCGCCTTGTTTTTCCGATCAGCAGGTGGCATTTAACGCTCTGCTCGACCGCGGCGCCCCTCTGTTCTTTTAAAAGCTCACTTTCTCAAACGGGTGACTCATCCTTAGATCACGGCTCTCAGAACTCATTTGTCAAGATTCTTTAAATAGGCTTCATTTGACCAGCGAGGGCCGTGCGATACGACCAACAGCTCACATCCTGATAACGACATACAGTCAGCCCTCGTTTATCGCGGTTAATCGGGTCCAGACTCTACCGCGAGAAGTGAATTTCCTCGAAGTAGGATTTTTTAATTTATAAATGGAATATTTTCATAGTTAGAGCGTAGAAAACCTGTTATTTACCTTTTCTAAATAACACGGTTTTACATTATTAGAGCCTTCCAGACATCAAATAAACACCCTTTAGTCACCATTACACTTGTATTACACAGTAAATTATGAGAGAAACGAACTTGCGTGCAGCGGTCGAGCGGCTGCACCTGGCGTTGAAGGGATTACGGGGGTGCTCGAATACATGGGCCTACAGTCCACACGTACAGTCATTTTAATTTTAATTGTAATACAGGAGTGTATAATTGACTCTGACAACTCCAGCACACGCTGTATCATTTTTCACTGTCTCCATCAACTTTTAATGAATATATTTGGGGAAAAAACGCTATAGAGAGTGAAGCCGTGAAAGTCGAAGCGCAAAGTGGCGAGGGACGACTGTATATCACAATATGGCACATTTTCTGTAAATGCTGTGGAACTTTTGCAAGCAAAATCTGATGTCTGTGCACACTCAAGTCTGCTCGCTTTAAACACTCCACATGTTGCACAAACGGAACGACAAAGGTACCATAATTCACCTAAATTTTTAGGCAGTATGACAGTAAAACACCTGTTTTTTCACAGTCAAAGTAAACTTTCTCATCTCTACTGTATACATGTACAGAGACGAGACGACGTGGCTCCAGGTTCTATAGTAAAAACAAATTTCACACTTAAATTTGTTAAAACATTTTTTTTTAGTGCTCTAATTAAATGCAGCTTTTTGCAGCGCTCTAGTGACTTGTGGTCAAACACCGCTTTTATGTCGCGGAATTTCTGTAAAGGCGGTTTTTTTCCTGGCGCCTAGTAACGCCTTTGAGGCTTAAAAATGCGGCACCGCTGATGCTCTGCTGTGATCCGGCGCGAGGGCAGGCAGATCGCTACGAAAGTGTTTTGGTGTGTGTAGTAGGTGCAACGACATTCGACGTTGTCGCATAATAAAATCGCCGCTGCATTTAATTTGATTGTCGATAATTGTCGCCAGACGATTTTAAACGAGGAACGCTTTTCCTTTCTACCTGCGCTTTCCAAATAGAGGCACCACCAGACAATTCACACTCTGGTGAGATTCGCCTTGTGCAACAGCATTCAGTGACAGCTAGAAGAATGGCCCGTTATGCGTCACATCAACGCCAAAACTAGGAGCGCCAAGAAATGGCTTTTACCGCAAAAATTTCGTGGGTGTAAATTTCAAAGTCGCGAGCGCAAATGTGAAACCCAGAGCACAAAATTAAGAATCGAGTGCACGGTTGTGATATTGTGCGCAAACTGTATTTTTCTCTCGAATGTCTTTTTCCTCTCGATGTGTTAAATGTCCTCACGCACAAAGTAGATTACTGACGAGCGGCTTTTTTGCTCGAGTTTTGAAAAGGGTGGGTTTGGACAGTTTGGGGGCGGGGTTTTGGCAGCCGTGAACTTATTGGCCGATGGCTCCTGGTTTTGTGATTGGCTTACAAAGTTCCTACAGAAAAGTTCAAAGATGTCGGAGGAAGAGGAATCCACGGGCTTCGTTAAAACTAGTTATAGTTTATCGATCTTATAATTTATAATTTATTGTTAGTTCTTACACGCTTAATAAACGCGCTAAAACGGTAAAGCAACCAACGCTTTTGTCACTCGCCATAAATGTTATAATGGTATGTTACCATTTTCTCAGTAGCATCACAAAACCAGGAGCCATCGTAAGGCTAGATTAGGTAAAGAAGAAACTTATTTATTAAAATAATATGCTTTTTGAGTGAACTATCTTTCTTGTCTTTATTATTTTACCACAAAATTTTACTAACCTCATACTACATGTAAAAAGTTGGTAGTTAAATCGGAGCTTCATTTCTTATAATTATGCACGAGAATCCCATTAGCTTCCATCAATCATTTTAATAGATTTATGACTAGTCGCACTCAAAATAGTCGTTAGTTGCAGCCCTAGTGTGTAGGGAGAGTAGAGCACGAAACACCAGAACGTGAAAGTTTAGAATCAAGACACAACTATAACGCCGTAGTGTTCTCTGTGTCTACGTCCACCTGTTGCCGTGGTGACTACTGCAAACCCTCATCCAAACCATCACCAAGTACTGCTGTAAACAGTGTATTTTGCGACACCATGAGTGTAATATGAAACGATATCCAATATATTCCGTGATATTGCACATCTCTATACCAAGCCAACACTAAAAAATCTTCCCCAAGCCTGCTCCTGTCATGCATCGCCGCTGCCCGCTGCTCCAGAGGTCACATTCGTGGTGCGCTGTGGTGCGTTCACAATGACAAATAATCACTTAAATTCACTAATTAAAATTCTCCACTGACGCTCAAAGGTCAGTATCTTTATTAAACTCTGTTCAACTGGGATGAAAGGCAAGTGTGCTAACAATATCTCTTCATGAGCTGACGGAGGTTCATTTAGCCTCTCATGAGTATCAACTGTTCTTCTATGTCATGATACGTTCACACCAAGAGCTACTGAAGCTGTAAAATCAATTTTGGCTGACAAAAGCGTCGAGCGCCAAAGTCTGGGCGACTACAGCGACAAAAACGACTTGATGCAAATTAGTTATGACATGTTTCGACTGTAAACGACCGGCAACCAATCGGTATGTAGACGTTGTTCGCTTGCGTAGGATCCCAGAGAACATACGCGGAAACTTTGATTCCTGTTGCAATTTTGTGCGTGCTCCACGCAAGATCGAACCTCCGAATGAGCCACGGGCAACAAGAACGAACAAAAATATTTTGCTAGCAATGCTTTTTGAGCGTCTTCAGCGATTTTAATAGCCCTTGGTGTGAGCGTCCAGTAACTAATGACCTGGATATGCTCCAGATATCAGAAGACTAAACTAGTTTCACTCTAGTTATTTATGACTGTTTTTCCATCTTCACTGGCTCTTCATTAATTATGAATTTGTGTCCAATTTTTCTCTGTTGCAAAATGCAGGATTTAATTTCTTAATGCCGCCATAATAATTATATATAATCAAATAGAAAGTGCATTTGAAAGAGAAATCAGCCAATGGATTTCTTTCATAAACGTTGTGCTGTTGCGTTGTGGGTTTGAGGCCAACGCCTGCTGAGGAACAGATGCGAGTAGAAGCTGAGCTGGAAAAACCCCTTGACCTGCCTGGGTCTCAGTTTGTCCATCAGCTTCTCTCTCTCTCGCTCCACGCTTCTTTTCCAACTCTATGTTAATGAGCTGGAAAAAAGTCTTCAGAACGTCCTTCACATGCTCTTGTTGACCCCTAACCGAGCACACTAAAATATTATTTCGTTATTAAGTCATGTTCACATACTTTTTTATAACTTTAACTTAAAATAAAATGCAATTTAACAGTTACAGCTGCGCATGTGTCTAAGACTTAAGTGTTAATATGAAATTTACACAATTAAAATGACGTTTCCTTCCAGTCATACACAACATCTTACAGATAACTCAGATATAACTTTTAGGTTGTATTTCTAGTTATAAAGAACGTCTCAGTAGTAGAGATGTCATACTAATTGTTTTATGTCTGATACCGATATTGTACCTGATATCTGCCGACCGATACAAATAAGTCTTTTTTAAACATAAATAATGGGCTTAAAATGTGTGAATACATGACTGAGATTATTATGGTGATGCTTGATTTAGATGTTATTCTTCCTACTAAAATGTTATTTTTCCTACTAAAACAATGTAATAATTATACACATGTATATGCTAAATTATTTTCTCTCAAAAATTGTTCATTTAGACATATAAATATTTCTTCTTTCTTATTGATTACACTATAACATTATAAAATTGAAAAACATTTGATCAATTGAAAATGAAATACTGAAGTTTGTCATTTTGAACCAATTTGGCCTGTAAAATGAGCTGCTTTTGCAGAGAACTACATTTCCCACAATCCTCTGGGCACCCCGGAGCCGCATCACAATGAAGCACTGGGTGCACGTTCCAAAATAAATGATGGAGAATCTAAATAAAGGCAGAATTGTGAGTAGAACGCTGGTTGTTGTGGTTATTTATCAGCTGAAATGTTTTGTGTCTGTAATAAAGGGGACGTTTTGACCGAACTGCAGCGTTTTAGTGAGTAACGGCGCTCATGCGCGCGCTCATTAACACAACGCGTGTGTTTACATCGGGAAAAATGCCATTCATGCGTTTTTATGGATTTACTTGTGTTTTAGTGCAGGAACATCTCACAAATACGTTCACATACAGAGGGATCAGGTCTCGTCTTGATCGCGCCACTGAAAACGTTGTGTCACTATGAAAGCGTCCGTCCGAGCTGCTCTAGCGAGTAAAATCAATTAAACCAAGCTTCCATTCTAGAAAAATTGCCTCAACCATTTTTTGTAACAGAATTATTGGAGTTATTGGAACAATCGTTTCAGCTCTACTTTACCGCAGTGCCACTTCCCATGCATAACGAACTGAGCGTGCACGCATTCACAGATCGGCTCCATAGAACGGCCTGATGCCACCGATACCCGATCCAGCCGTTTGAGCCGATATCGGACCGATGCCCATCCACATCTCGGATCGGTTCTATCTTTACCCGGTAGTAACTACAGCTGCACGATCTGTGTGCAATGTGAAGTAACGTAGAAGGATTGATGTGATGCATCATGATATCGTATCATATCGAATCGTTGACCTGATAATCGTACTTGAATCAGTGACACCTCTAGTAGTTACAGTTACAGTTGAACTAACACAGTTGTAACACAGAAAACTTACATTAAATCGCATGAATTATTGATTAAATGAATAAACGTTAACATGACTAATTTCTCAAGTCATTTATTACAGCGTGTATGCGTTCTCAGCTCATACCAGGCATTATTTATTCCTCCTCTGTTACTGCAGAATAACAGCGTCCTTATTAAGACCTTTTAAACAATGAGGCATTTCACACACACACACACCGATGCAGGCCAGTGGAGCCCTCTGCTGAAACAAAAAGCTGACGGAAAGACAAGCACACTTCTGGTGTTTTACCATTTTATACTGGTCCATAAAGAGAAGATGTATTTTGTCTAGTTTAAGCTGGGTTTAAGACCTCTTTAAACTGGCTGTGGAGTAAAGGTTGCACAATAGATTGTTTCAGCATCGTCACCGTTACACTTGTTTATGTTAGTTTTCAAATTTCTTTCACTGATCTCGTCACACACCTTGTCGTAACTGGAGATTAACTGGTTCAAGTCCTGGACCGGTGAAAGATACCACTGAGGTACTCAACGAGCAAGGTACCGTCCCCAAGAACTGCCAAAAACTTCAACCGTAAGCCCATTGCAACTGCAATTGATTTTTGCCACCAATATAATTTTGTAATAACTTTATAATGATTCTTTAACAATGAATTAAAATGAAGGAACAAAACCACTATTATTTTTATTAACCATTAATCATTTAGTTATTGTTGATGGTAAACGTGAGGCGTTTTAATCACACGTTTCCTGCGTCTTCTAAACGTAACAAGGACGTGAGTTCGCTGACGTATAGCTCTGTCTCCTGCGAGTCTCACTTCCATGCAATTACTTACATCAAGGAACACTGTTCTCATATTAATCCTGATTACGACTGCTCATTGATATTTACTTTATTGTAAACGAAGAGCCAGCAACATGTTGACGTAGTGATGCAATGACGTAAACAAGTAAACGATTAGTAAATTAACTGGCAACTATTTGTGACCCTGCCTATGATAACCCGGCTAAAGTCGCAACTTTTCTACCTCCTCTTTACCTGGCGTGACTGCCGCGGATACACATTGATCTTAATGTCTGTATGCACTTTAGAATGATAGAACAGTAGTTCCTAAACCGAGTAACACCCAAATCACCAGTTGTTTTTGCACATAAAGTAATCCCAAAGACGTTAACCTCCGGTATTTTCCGGTGGAAAATGGAAACGTAAGGTGAATAAAATCACGATTTTCGCTATTTATCCTGTTAGAAATTACATTTCAAACATTACATCCGAAAACCTCAGTACATAATCTATCATTTACTGCAATAAACTGGCATATTGTTGACATTTTTCTCGCTATGACTACTTTGACGCTCTTTATTTCATATTTAGATTTGGCGATTTTAGCCGGGTTTTCACAGGCGGGGTCACATTTTAACTGTTGATTATGTTGATTAGTTGCTGCAGCTGTAATTGGAAGTCGTACTGTAACATCCTGCTGGTTTTCTAAACAACTCTCACGACACTTTCACACCAACGCGATGTAACAGTCAGAGAACGATGAGAACTCCCTGCCAAGCAGTGCAGCAGACCGAGCGACGGAAATCCAGTAGCTTAGCCGGAGTTTTTAACATTCCGTTCCTCTCGTCCTCTCTTTCTCCTCCCTCGCTCCTCCCTCCCGCGCTGTCTTTCCCCTTCTTTCTCCACGCTCTCATCTCTTTATACAAACAAGCAGACAAACAGGGCTATGATCTCACTGTCTCTGTCCACAGCGGTCATTATGCTCTGTAATGATAAACTAGCGGCTTTCCCGAAAGTGTACACACAAACACACCAACACGAGGGCTGTAAAACACAAGCTGCATCACGAAACGATATTATATCAGTTCAACAGTTAATAATCTGACGTCCGGCGATGTCACAAAGTCTGCAGCGATACGATTTCGATTTGATTTGAATCAGGAGCTGGCCATCGATGTGAGACTGATTTAACACCATCACTCTCATTCACATCAAATCACTACAGGTGCGACGAGAGCTCACGATATTATAACGTAACGGTATTTCTCATCGAGGTAGAAAGCGGTTTTGCAAAGTTTTTGTGCCAAAAATCTTGCGCCTGCACACTCTCGACTTCACGCTCGCTCCACTTGGTACTGCGCTGTAAATGTGCCCCAAATAAACCTGACTGCTTGATTTGGTCTCCGATCAGGTGGCTAATATGGTTTCAAGTTGATCTAGTGAACAGCAACACACGCGTTCCCAGTACGACAGCAAAAGCAGCAGCAAGAAGACGAGTTGTGTGTTACGTGAAGGTTGTGGGTGTGATGTGTTCAGCAGTATCCAAGTCGTATCTGTTAACGTTCCTAAATCTGTTGATGCTGCAGGGATTACGCCTCTAACGTGTTTTAATCAAGATGTTGATTTTACACACCTTACACACAATCACAACTATTAACCCAACTTCAGCCAGTTCCCGCAAATTCATTACTACCGTGCAATGTTGACCAATTACCGCAATTTTTGACCGTTCATTGTTGTTTCCCGCAAAACGTTGAGCCATACGTCAGCGAAAGTCACTTCCTTGACACGTTTAGAAGACGTAGGACACGTGATAAAAACGCCTCACATTTACCTTCAAAAATAACTAAATCATTCATTCATTCATTTATTATCCGAACCGCTTAATCCCAGCTGGGGCCGCGGGGGGAACGGAACCTACTAAATGATTAATGATTAATAAAAATAATAGTGGTTTTGTTCCTTCATTTTAAATAATTGTTAAAGAATCATCATAAAGGGGGATAAAATTGCAAATTTTTCCACAACTTTGACCTGATCCTACAACTTTACTGCAACAAAAAAAGCCTAAACAACCGTAACTTTCATCACAATTTTTTTAGAAACACTGCCACAAAATCTCACATTTTAGGCTCAACAACCTAAAAAAAAGCCTGTGAAATCCTGAAGGGTCTGATTTTATGATGTACAATGAGATGATTTACACTTCAATTAGAAGTTAGAAGCCGAAGCACGGTAATGGTGTGAAGAGATGCAGGAGGAATCGAACAAGAGAGAGTCCAGTCACTTCACGCACTTGCACTTGACTTGATGTCTTTCAGTCAAATAAATATTCCATATTCCACTCATATGTGAATCAATGAAGTTTCCTGTAAAGTCGTGTTAAAACCTTGTCTCGTCAAACTTTGAATAATCACAAAAAATAATGTTTGACGTTACGATATGTAGGACTGATCTGATCCATTCATTTTGGCTCAATGCTATAGGTTTGTTGATCATTAAATTGATATATTGATGTAGATCGATGTATCGTTATACCCCTAACACACACACACACACACACACATACAGTCAAACACACACACACACACACTGTCAAACACACACACACAGTCAAACACACACACACAACAGTCAAACACACACACACACACAGTCAAACACACACACACAGTCAAACACACACACACAGTCAAACACACACACACACAGTCAAACACACACACACACACACACAAACACACACACAGAAACAACACACACACACACACACTGTCAAACACACACACACACACACACACACACACAGAGTCAAACACACACACACACACACACAGTCAAACACACACACACACACACACACACACAGAGTCAAACACACACACACACACAGAGTCAAACACACACACACACACAGAGTCAAACACACACACACACACTGTCAAACACACACACACACAGAGTCAAACACACACACACACACACACAGAGTCAAACACACACACACACACACTGTCAAACACACACACACACACACACACACACAGAGTCAAACACACACACACACAGAGTCAAACACACACACACACACACACAGAGTCAAACACACACACACACACACACCGTCAAACACACACACACACACACACACACACACACACACACACAGAGCCAAACACACACACACACACACACAGAGTCAAACACACACACACACACACCGTCAAACACACACACACACACACACACTGTCAAACACACACACACACACACACACACAGAGTCAAACACACACACACACACACACAGAGTCAAACACACACACACACACACTGTCAACACACACACACACACACACACACAGAGTCAAACACACACACACACACTGTCAAACACACACACACACACCGTCAAACACACACACACACCGTCAAACACACACACACACCGTCAAACACACACACACACACACACACAGAGTCAAACACACACACACACACACACCCGTCAAAAAAAAACACACACACACACACACAGAGTCAAACACACACACACACACACCGTCAAACACACACACACCGTCAACACACACACACACACACTGTCAAACACACACACACACACAGAGTCAAACACACACACACACACACACAGAGTCAAACACACACACACACACACTGTCAAACACACACACAAACACACAGAGTCAAACACACACACACACAGTCAAACACACACACACACAGTCAAACACACACACACACAAACACACGCACACACAGTCAAACACACACACACAGAGTCAAACACACACACACACACACTGTCAAACACACACACAAACACACACAGTCAAACACACACACACACACACACACAGAGTCAAACACACACACACACACACACTGTCAAACACACACACACACACACACAGAGTCAAACACACACACACAGTCAAACACACACACACACGCACACACCGCTTTCCTCACCACAGAACACCAAACAGCGTCCTAATTATCAGTGACATCTCTGACTCAGCCACCTTCACGCTCTGTCACAAACAGACCTGTGTGGGTGAGACAGGGACAAACTATCCACCCACACACACACACATTCATACAACACACACACACACACACACACACACACACATTCATACAACACACACACACTTGACAATTGCCTTACTGTTTGAACTGGAGCTCGGCTCCCATGAAGCCTGGCGTGAGAGGGGCTGTGAGACGTGGACTGATAAGACTCCGGTAAATGAATTGACTGCGATGGAGGCTAAGAGAGGACCTGAGGGAAAGCATGCTGTTCTGTCCGCTGTAGTGTTTTGCGAGACAGGACAATATTAATGTCTCATTCTCCACAACTTCCCACTGAGATATAGCCATCCACACCTGTCCTCTCAGCAGGACATCAACAAGCTCTCTCTCTTTTTCTCCATCACTCTCTCTTTCTGACTCTTTCTCTCTCTCTTCATCTCTCTCTCTCTCTCCATCTCCGTCTCTCTTTCTGTGTCTCACCATCTCTCTTTGTCTCTCACTCCCTTTCTGACCCTTTGTGTCTCTTGCTCCCTAACTCCATCTCTCTTTCTCTATGTCTCTCTCTGTCTCTTGCTCTCTCCATCTGTCTGCCTCTTCTCACTCTCTCGCTCTCTTTCTCGCTCTCTCTTCATCTTTCTCACCGCCCCATCTCTATCTTTCTCTCTCTCTTTATGTCTCTTTCTCTCCATCTCTCTTTCTCTATCTCACCATCTCTCTTTGTCTCTCACTCTCTTTCTGACTGTCTTTCTTTTGTCTCTCTTTCTCCCTGACTCATCCTTTCTCTCTCTCTCACCGGCCCTATCTCCATCACTCTTTCTTTCTCCTCATCTCTCTCTCTCTCTCTTTCTCTGTGACTCTCTCTCTTTCTCTCCATCTCCGCCTGTCTTTCTTTTCTCTCTCTTTCTCCCTGTCCTTCTTTTGTCTCTGACTCTGTCTCTCTCTTTCTCTGTCTCTTGCTCTCTCCTTCTGTCTGCCTCTTCTCGCTCTCTTTCTGACTCTCTGTCTCTCTTTAATTCTGTCTAAATGGCTCTGATGTTTTCTCTAGCTGCATGTTATTTTCACAGAAAATCCTTCTCTATTTGTCTTGCTTTTCAGTCTCATTCTCTGCGTGTATCTAAACGTAGCAGAGCCTCAACCTCTCTAACTGACACGAACAAATGTCCTTACAACACAGCACTGACTCCCGCTCAGAACCTGCTGAAAGATGAAAACCCTTAACACCGCTCATTTAACCGAGTGTTGGTCATGGTGCTGAAGCTGAAAGCTGGAGATTAATTCCTCGTCCAGTCTTAATTTGACGGATGGATGGAGTGGAGGACTCGGGGTTCACCTTGAAGCTTATGTCCCCTTTCTTGCAGCACAGGCAGGCCAGCATGAGGAAGACAAAGGTGAAGAGGCCGGAGAAGGAGACGGCCACCACGGCCAGCGAGGACGGCCACGACAACTCACTCAGTGGAGCGCCACCTGCAGGAGACAAACACAAGCACAAGGGTTAGGGCTGGCCATGTAGGTGTGTTATCTTCATCACCAACACCTCGTCCTTTTCGTAATTTCAAGAAGGAATCACCATTAAGACTGTCATTTTCTATTTTGACCACAAGGGGGCAGCACCATTAAGGCTGTTATTCCCTATAATGGCCACAAGGGGGCAGCACCATTAAGGCTGTTATTCCCTATAATGGCCACAAGGGGGCAGCACCATTAAGGCTGTTATTGTCTATTTTGACCACAAGGGGGCATCACCATTAAGACTGTTATTCCCTATAGTGGCCACAAGGGGGCATCACCACAAGGGGGTATCACCACAAGGGGGCATCACCATTAAGACTGTTATTTTCTATTTTGACCACACGGGGGCATCACCATTAAGACTGCTATTTCCTATATTGGCCACAAGGGGGCATCAACATTAAGACTGTTATTCCCTAAATTGGCCACAAGGGGGCATCACCCAAGGGGGCATCACCATTAAGACTGCTATTTTCTATTTTGACCACAAGGGGGCATCACCATTAAGGCTGTTATTTTCTATTTTGATCACAAGGGGGCATCACCATTAAGACTGTTATTCCCTATATTGGCCACAAGGGGGCATCACCATTAAGGCTGTTATTTTCTATTTTGACCACAAGGGGGCATCACCATTAAGACTGCTATTCCCTATATTGGCCACAAGGGGGCATCACCATTAAGACTGCTATTCCCTATATTGGCCACAAGGGGGCATCACCACAAGGGGGCATCACCATTAAGACTGCTATTCCCTATAATGGCCACAAGGGGGCATCACCACAAGGGCGCATCACCATTAAGGCTGTTATTCCCTATAATGGCCACAAGGGGGCATCACCACAAGGGGGCATCACAATTAAGACTGCTATTCCCTATAATGGCCACAAGGGGGCATCACCATTAAGACTGTTATTTGCTATTTTGACCACAAGGGGGCATCACTAGTAAGGCTGTTGTTGGGCATCACCAAGGTTGTCATTCTCATTTATGGAGAACAGTTTTATTATTTATTGTTTATGGATTATTTTTTCTTATAGGTAGCCCTATAAGAAGTCAATTATAATCAGAAGAAACATCTATAAAGCCAACTCAACGTTGTTTTTCTAAATGATAACTAAAAATATTTGCGTATACTTCGATTTTTACTTCATTTCAAGTAGACGTAACATGAGTTGGTTGCAGAATAAATATACATTAATGCAAATGACAATTTTTTTATTATTACTAAGTTATTTAGTAACAATGAATGCATTACTTACTTGCACTCCATTCAAATAAATTTTCTATGCTTAAACTTGGTTATAAACTTAAATGATTTAAAGAAATCATTTTACTTATAGTATAATAAATATTTAAAAAATGTGTTCAATGCAGTTTCAACAAGACCTACAGGTGGAGATATATTCATTGCATGTCCATCTTTATACCTGTGAAATTACAGAATTAACGTCCAGAATTTGTTAATCAATATCACATTAAAACTGAACTGAACAGAAGATCGATTGTAAAAACCCCGCTCTAGTCACCTCTGACTCCTTCAACTTGTGAAGTGTGATGGGACGAGAGACGAAAGACAGCTCCAAACTATAAAATGTGTGCATTTTAATTCCCTTCTAGGCCAACGCAGCGCTGCTGTGGCCCATTTAGAGTCTATTCATTTCCCCGGCCTGAATAAGCCAGTTTATCTAAATGTTTCATAACCTGCGCTAAAACAGAACGCGCCTCCCGGTGCTTGATTTAATTTGGACGCTGCCGAGCGTCGAGCACCGGATCGCTTTTCCTCCCATGGAAGAGTCAGATGAAAACGCTCATAATGGAGACTAAATTTACTTCCGTTACAGTTGCAATGCTACAGATCACAAACTGCAGCAAGACTTTATTTAAATATTCTGGAAGAGGAAGGAGAGTGGAGATAATACGAGGCTGTTGAACATAACTGTAATATGAGTTAACGTGAGAATACACAAGTTAATAATGAAACATCCCAAATTAAGAGTAATCCAGACTGCTGAGTAATGAGCCACAATGGGAAAAGGGAACTTTAGTGAGGTCGGAATGCCTAATGTGCTGACTGTTGAGAACATACGCTCTTGCCAAGTGTGTGTGTGTGTGTGTGTGTGTGTGGTGGTTTCTGACCAATTTTGGGGACACATTTCACACTCTACACCTGTGGACTGTGTCCCTTTTTTTGGGTTAATATATATTTTGTATTAAAACACATTTACAAAGACTAAAAGAACAGAAATGTTAGTGAGGTTGGGGGGGAGAGAGAGAGAGAGGGATAGTGAAAGGGTGTTAGAGAACGAGAGAGTAGGAGAGAAAGAGTGGGAGATGAGAGGGAGGGGTGAGAGAGAACAAAAAAACAGTGAGACAGAAAGTATGTGCAAAGGAGAAAGAAAGAGATGGAGGGAGCATATGGAGAGAAAAGGAGAGAGAGAGGGAAAGAGAGAAGAGGAGAGATAGTGGGGGAGTAAAGGGGAAGAGAAAGAGAAAAGGAGAGAGAGAAGGAGAAAGAAAGAGATGGAGAGGTAGAGAGAAAATAAGAAAGGGAAAAAGACAGTGAGAGGCAGAGAGAGAGGAAGAGAGGGAGACTGTGAAAGAGAGCAAGAGGGAGAGAGGTAGGAAAAAGGAAAGGAGAGTAAAAACAGGTGAGAGATAAAGAAAGAGGGGGAGAGAGAGCAAAAAAAGAAAGAGTTAGACAGAGGAAGAGCGTGCGAGGGAGAGAAAAAGAGCATGAGAGAAAGAAAGAGATAGAGGGAGCACATAAGAGAGAGAGAGAGAGTGAAAGAGAGAGAGAGAGAGAGAGAGAGGGGAGTCATAATAAAAAGTGTGTGTGAGTTCGTAAACCTCCCAGTCTGGGGACTCCGATCAGATCGCACACCAGTAAAGTGAGGACGTGCGTCATTATGGGGACATCAAACCCACAATTTGTATTCAAGCTGAACTTCTCCCTTTAAAATCTCACTTCCCATATGGATCATATTATTTTAAAAAGTGTGTGTGTCTGTGTGTGTGTGTGTGTGCGTAGTGTGTGTGTGGTTGTGAGGGTTCAAGAGAGAAGCTGCTGGCCCAGATGTCACAGTTTGGAGTGTTCTGATTAATCAGATTTTCACTGTAAAGCTCCAGCTGGCGAGAGAGAGAGAGGGGACAGTGTGAAAGTACATTCTCAATCCCTTACACACACACGTGTCACATGTCACATGCTGCGCACACACACTCGCTTACTTTCGTTATGCTTGCAAAACATGCAAAAGTTCACACATGCTCAGAAGCAAACACTCATTCTGCAGGAACTGTGTGTCAGCAAGTGTGTCTTTGCTAGCATTGACAGTGTGGACACTTGCTGCCCACGTAGCACTCAGAGAATGGGAGTGTGAGCATAACTCTGTTTACACTGATTTGGGATGACACACACACACACACACACACACACACACCCCCGCCACTGGCTTCCACTGCAAGAGATAGTGAGTGTCCTGGCCGGAGTAAACAGCAGTATGAGAGACGGGGTCTGTAATCCGCAGTCAAACTGAAACCAACCACACACACACACACACACGTATACACACTCACACACACTCTTGCCCTGTTCACCCGTCTCCATGGTAACAGTCTGGCTGGTTGACCCGTGCTGTTTAATGGGCGCTGAATCTCTCCCCAACCCCCATATTTCTCAGCAGCTCGCCACATTTCTGCTGATGCATTACAGGAGCAGCTGGGTTTTTCTAGTTACACTCTCACTCTCTCACACACACACACATACCCCTATCAGTTTCCTTTAGGTGTAACAATACATCAGTCTACATTGATCCATCGAGTCAATGATCAATGAGTCTATAACGTCGATATAAAAATGAATTCAGACTTCATATGCATTACAATGTTTCATATCGGAAAGGAGGCCTATTTTTCATTAAAACAGAAGATTGTTTTATTTAAATGTCTCAACTCTGCCGTCCTCATTTATCGGCATTGGTATCTGCAGAAACATATCGGATATCGGCCAATAATTCCCTTCATCGTGCAACACTAAATGAAAGTGATGGTGTTTAATCAGCATATGATATTGTCTGTATTGAAATGATTAGCAAGTGCATTATAGCAGACTTTGTAATACAGGAAAAATATAGTGTAGCGTCCAGAATACGCACAAACGCAGAGTGGAGTAAGACGAAAGGCTCTGATTACAAGACCTCAGCCCCTAAAAACAACAGCCTCACAGGCAGACAAATCCAACAGGGGCAAGAGAAGAAAACGGGCGGTCTGGAAAAAAAACGCTCAGGAAGGACGGGACGTGCCACCATCAATACTTCACAATGAATGAATGAAAACACAGTGGGGTGAAAAGTGGGACTGACCTAACAGGGCCCCAAGTTGGCGGAAGGCCCATAAGATGTACATCATTTTAGTTTATTATGGGGAGGGGCGCCATGGAGACTGTTTGTGGATAGGACCCAGAATTTGGTGCTACGTCCCTGAAAAGGAAGCGCCGGTCAAAGTTCAGAATTCGGGATCGAATTTAATTTCTGGCCCAGACTGTGTCAGAGTCAGCCATAGTGGCGTTGTCAAACCCTGTGCCGGAGTCCTGATAGGTCGAATTGTTGCCTACTGCGTTAACATAGCCTTATCATCACATTTTAGCCGTTGTCAAAGGTAGCGTAACGGTTAGGGTGTTGAATTATACTGACTCCTCTTATTAAAGGAAACACGTGGTGAAGCCGGTGATTTCTTCAAGTGTTTGTGTCTGTGTCCGTCTGGATTTAAGTCAAGTATTTCCTTAAGCATTACAGCCTAATCTCAGTCGCCTCCTCAAAATAAACTTATTCATTAAAAACTGGTATCAGTGCGGTACTCGGGATCGACCAATACCCACAGGCCAAGTATCGGAACAAAAAAAGTTGGATCCGTTTATCCCTAGTTCTCCCATTACCCAAATACACTCACAAAAAATCTGATATAATATGTGACCCGATCTCGGAAGTCAGCGTTCTATTTATTTAGATACGGGCCGATTATGTTGAAAAACATCAAAAATATCGATTTTTCTTTTTTGGAGACCAGATTAATTTTGAAGACCTTTTCTTTCATATGAGATCAAAAAAGAAAAATCGATATTTTTGATGTTTGTCAACATAATCGGCCCGTATCTAAATAAATAGAACGCCAACTTCCGACTCATTACGGCAGATCGGTTCACATATATTTCAATATTATTTCATGTTCCCACAATCCTGACGTTCAAACGCATGAAACTAACCTGTTTTCTCCACGTTCCCCCTCATTACCCTTGAACGCACTTCTCATCCCTTTACCCAAGCACTCGGAAACGCAGCAGTAAAACAAGACACCCTCATTTTTCTCTCTCCACAAACACCCGCACGCATATAAAATCCAACCGTCTCCTGGCGCGCTTTCATTAAACAACCACTATTTCACGCCGCACAGGTACTGCGCCGCCACCCCGCAGCCACTTCGGCCCATAAATATTTAAGAAGCTCACATTATTGCACTTCTTCACCCTGTAAAAATGACAATAGAGGGGAATAAAGGCAGCTCGGATGGCCTGCGGGTAGGAGGGCAGCCTAAACCGGGACGGGACGATTGATAGTCGCGCTGCTTCCGTTAATCACATTAGCTGAGGCCTCGGGAACCGACGTTGCAGCTAATAAGTCCTGGTGTGATGGAGGAGTGTTGGTAGGGGGCACTTCCGTCTTAAACTGATTCATCGAAGACTAATACGAATTTAGCAGACGCTCTTATCCAGAACCACGAAATGTGACCTCTGCGTTTGACGCATTCCGTGAAGGAGCAGGAGGCAGCCTTTACGCAGCGCCCAGGGAGCAGTGCTTGGGGACGGTACCCTGGTCAGGAGTATCTTAGTGGTACCTTTACGGGTTTGGGACTTGCGATTACAGGGCCAACTCCCAAACCGTTACACTACCAACTGTCCCTTAAATAAACTGCTGTTCAACTAACAGCGCTTAACTGGTTAGGGGGTTGGCCCTGTGATGGTGGTCTAGTGGTTAGGATGCTTGATCAGGCTCCAGCACGACCAGCACTGGGTCCCTGAGCAAGACCCTTAACCCCAAGTTGCTCCAGGGAGTCCGTCCCTGCAATAAGGATATGGAGGATAATGTAAATGTGATCAGAAGGTTCCTGTTTACGTTCTAGACTGGTTAAAGTACTACTGGGGTACTCATGATCAAGGTACCGTCCCCCAAGCACTGGTGCTACGGACAAAGCTGTCCACTGCTCCTTCACGGATGCAATAAATGCAGAGGTCACATTTGGTTGTGGTGCACTGTGTGCTGTGCTGTGTTCACTATGACATATCGTAACAAACTTGCCAAAAAATTTAGAGAACAAACAACTGGAGCTTCATCTCGCTGTGTCCTGACATTAACATTGGGCAGTTAATGAAAAATGAATCGAAACTGACATTCAAAACCTCTAATCGGCATTGGTGACTATTGAAATCACTATTATAAAATTCAGATATGCACGTGTATTGGAAAAATACCAGCTTTTATAGTTGAACATATTTACAGTACAAACCTTGTAAGTGAAGTATGAGAGCAAAAAACTCACAAAAATCCCCCAAACAATAAATTCATTCATTAAATCATAATGTTAAAATAATCGTGATACTGATTTGAGATCATATCGTCCAGCCCTTCTAAGAGCTGCCTCAATGTGCATCAGACTGGCAAAGACTCGTCTTAAAGACACGTGTGAACACAGCCTCTGTTCATCTCGACGTCTCTTCCTCGCGCACTGTGCTTGAGAGTCGTCACTGCAGGTCTGTTTATTACAGGCTTTGACTCCAGACTTCAACAAAGCTGTTTTCTGTAAATGCCCAACTGCAAAGCGTGTGATGCAAATAAACAGAAGCGAGGCGATGCTGGGCAGCTCATCCATCAGGGACGCCGCAAGCAGATGGAGACTCTGCGGAGAGGAAAGGTCACAGCTACAGCAAAGGGACAAGGCATGTTTGGCAAATGGACACAAATCAGGGGCTGAGAGCAAGGTGCATGGTGGATTAGCCCTTTAATAACTGCGCAGGCTCAATAACGCCACTGGGTCGATATTTTAACATTTGCTTTCGCAATAATAATAATAATGTTCGTTAACTTCTTAAACCACGTTGTGAGTGCCATATGTTTTCCCTTAACTTTGGCAAACATCTACTTTTATATCAAAATTCTACTTTTTTAGTTTTATTTAGAATAATTTGCACTTTGATTATTACGTTGAACCTATAACCTGAACGGGTGCTTGATTGACGTAGGCGTTTGACCCATCGATGAAGGAGCAGTAGGTAGTTTTTTTGGCAGCACCGAGGACTTGAACCTGCGACCCACCACCAACTCTAACCCTGCCAAAAACACCCTGTCGTTACACCACCAACTGCCCCAAAATTTGACCCTTCGTGAAGGAGCATCTTTTTGGGCAGCACCCGGGGAGCAGTGCTTAGGGGACGTTACCTTGTTTATGAGTACCTCATTAGTACCTTTACCGGTCTGGGATTCAAACCAGCGACCTTAAAATCACGGGGCCGAATCTCTAACCGTTACACTACCAACTGCTGCAAAATTTGACCCTTCGTGAAGGAGCAGCTTTTTTGGGAGCAGTGCTTGGCGACGGCACCTTGCTCATGAGTACCTTAGTGGTATCTTTAACAGTTCGGGACTTGAACCGATGACTTTCTGATAAAAAAATAAAGGAAGACATTTTTCATGACCTTTTGCCTGAAAAGAGGAATAGCAGATATCACAATACCAGAATGACCTGCAGCAGTGCTGGACTGGTACGGGTTTTGGGAACTGAAAGAGGAAGGGCAGATGCCTTTTCTCTTTCTCTCTCGCCCTCTTTTCAGATGTGTGTTCGAGTGCAGAGGAGCTGGTCCCGGGGTCAGCGATGCAGAATAATGGTGCAGACAGGCACGTGCTCGGCAGACGTGGGAAGATGTCGCCGTGTGCTGCACGGGCGCTAGGAGATGACATTAAAATACCTCAAATGCACACGGAGAGTCAAAGAAAAAGCACCTCTATGCACCTAACGTTGAGAAAATGTGGAAATTCTTTCATTGCTGCCTTCAGAATTAAAATATTAAAATATTAGATTCTCCAATACATGTTAAACCTGTAGCTATAAAACCACATCAAACAAACATTTTAATATTAATGAGGCATGAGCACTTTAACAGTTAAAAATTACATTTTAATTTATGACCAAATCCCAATAATAAAGATCTTTTTTTAGCAGATTACTTTCTCACAAACATGGGCTTTAAGTCATGAACACCACTGGTCGATCGTGTTGTCAATGAAAATTTGCTTCAGACAATTTAACAATTTTTGGATTTTGCTTAAGCTACACGTTTAAGTTGTGATGGGCAATTAATAATATAATAATAATTTACAAATAATGATCATTTCCTAAAAACGTACTAGATATCATAATAACTCTGCTGCTACTTGATGTAAAAGGGAAACTGCATGAGAATTCTGTCTAATAAAACATCATTTGCATCATTTACAGTTCAAGAAAGGATGGTTTTGAGATTAAAAAGTTGTCACCTTTATTATTATCATTATTACTGTTATTAAGAATTGACCAATTATCAGGAATCGATATTAGTCATTTTTCATTTTTATCGGGATCGTTTAATTTTGATTATCACCGATATTAACTAATTACAAGGTGCGCTACTGTGGCTTCACTGCCGTCTCTTTTCTCCGTTTGCTCTCGACTCGGTGCTTCATTTAATGTCCCGCCTACAACTTATTGTCTCTGCTTGGCTATACGTCACATGAGTAATATCCGATCAGCGCTGAAGCCTTGCTGTCACTCACACTACACACACACGAGCGCAGCATGAAGCTCGGAGAAGGAGAAGAGCAGAAAGCAGTTTCAGCTGAGCTTAGTGATTGTAAAATTCAACTTTTTGATAGAGATTTTGCATATCGGTTCTTGGCCCCGTTAACTAGCAATAATCTGTATCGATATCGGCCCTGCAAAACCAATATCGGTCAACGCTCTTATCCAGAGCAACTTCCACATTCCTAATTTCAGGGACAGTCTTCCTGGAGCAACTTGGGGTTAAGGGTCTTGCTCAAGGACCCAATGCTGGTAGTGCTGGAAGCAGGATTCGAATCCATGACCTCTTGGTCCAGAAGTATCCTAACCACTAGACGGCGGCGGCGGGGGTTAAACCGGGCACCACATGGGCTATGCAACAAAAAAGCAAATACAAATATACATAAATAACCACCAGCGTCAGCTCCACAAACGTGATGACCCCTAGTAAACACACACCTTCATTCTGCCCTTTCAATGCTAGATACACACCGTACGCTAGAAATCACCAAATGAAATTCTCAGAGGAATGAGAGAGGGAGAGAAAGATGAGGCAGGAAGGTATTCAAGGCAGGATGGGGTCAAAGCACTCGTTGATATCAGGGGATGACATTATGCAACTCGCTAAAGACATGCTGACAGACCAGAGCGTACTCGATTCGGTCAGGCCGAGGAGGTCAAGAAGGAAAGCTCTTCACTCCCCCAACATCTCTCTCTCTCTCTCAAAAGGTGCCTAGCAACCTCCTGCTCCATCCCTTTAATGGACAATGGTATCCATGGTGATCAGAGTGCAGTTAAAGGTGCAGTGCAGCTTTGATGCTTCTCCTTAAGGTCGACCTTAAATCAATATCACAACCAATTTTTCCTTGATTGCGTTTACCGAGCGAGTTCGTTTACAGCATTTTAGCAAAGCTCTTTTCCACAGTGTGTTTCATGTCTAATTTCAGGGACAGTCTCCATGGAGCAACTTGGGCTCAAGGGTTTTAAGTGCAGAAATTAGGATCTGAACCCACAACCTCTTGGTCCAGGGGCGAGTATCGTAACCATTAGACCACTGTCCTCATAAAAGTTGAAATATTTTTTTCCAATAAAAGAGGGCATATATGTGGTTTTAAGATACCTGAAGGAAACACACACAGATGTTGTGGCAAACTGGGGTGCGTTTCCCAAAAGCTACTACGTTAGCAACTAAAATAGTGCACATTAGCAACCAACATTGTGTTGATAACATTTTCAGCAATATGTTAGCAACTGTGCTTTTGGGAAACGCACCCCTGGATTGGGCAGAGTCATGTGACGTTTTTAAAGGGGAAGTAAATGAACACACACTGGGAAAAGTGTTAAACATTTTTTAAAAAGTACAATAATCGTCATGGCCATGAGTGCATTGATTAGAGGTTCTGAATATCTGTTTCTAATAGTTTTTGATTAATTTCCCAGCCCTACCTCTCTCCATTTGGATCAGTAAAAGTGAAAACCTTTTATATCCATGTATTTATATGTATGAGGCAGGAACTGGACCATTTAGGCAGAAAAGGGAATGGGTGTGATGCAGGACGTCAGATTCCCTGATGACTTATGGGTAGACACCTGGACATGATGGAATGTAATGATGTACAAATACACACAAAATACACCACACACACTATACACACACACACTTCATTAAACAGCTAGAGAGAGAAATGCTGCCTCAGTGGAAAAACGCTGTTCTCTTTGTCTGTCTGTTCCCCTAGAGAGGAATTACTGCTGACAGCGACCTTCTGTCAACCACTGAGTGAGAAAAAGGAGATAGAGAGAGAGAGGAAGGGAGGAAGAGGAAGACGAATAGAGAAGCTTGAAAATCAGAGAGAGGGAAATTCAATAGCTTGGTGGGTGATTTGATGGATGGAAGGATGGAATGGTTTGATGGATAGAAAGAAAGACTGACAGAGAAAGAGAGAGAAAGGGATGCATATAGAGACTGGAGAGTTAGATGGAAGTTGGACGGATGGATAGAAGTTGGACAAATGGACAGATGGATGGAAGTTGGACGGATGGATGGAAGTTGGACGGATGGACGGATGGATGGTTGGAAGTTTGACGGATGGAGAGATGGATGGATGGATGGATGGATGGAATTTGGACAGATGGAGAGATGGATGGATGGAAGTTGGACAGATGGATGGTTGGAAGTTGGACAGATGGAGAGATGGATGGATAGAAGTTGGACGGATGGATGGAATTTGGACGAGTGGATGGATGGAAGTTGAATGGATGGATGGAATTTGGACGAGTGGATGGATGGAAGTTGAATGGATGGATGGAATCTGGACAGATGGAGAGATGGATGGAAGTTGGACGAATGGACAGATGGATGGTTGGAAGTTGGACGGATGGATGGAAGTTGGATGAATGGACAGATGGATGGTTGGAAGGTGGATGGATGGAGAGGTGGATAGATGGAAGTTGGATGGATGGATGGAATTTGGACGAATGGATGGAATTTGGACAGATGGAGAGATGGATGGATGGATGGATGGATGGAATCTGGATGAATGGATGGATGGATGGATGGATGGAAGTTGGATGGATGGATGGAATTTGGACAGATGGAGAGATGGATGGATGGAAGTTGGACGAATGGACAGATGGATGGTTGGAAGTTGGTTGGATGGATGGATGGAAATTGGACAGATGGATGAATGGATGGAAGTTAGATGGATGGACAGAATTTGGATAGAGAGAGAGAGAGATGCAAATTCAGACTGTACAGACAGAGAGAGATGCAGTTAGAGACTGGAAAGTTCGATGGATGGACAGACAGACAGAAGGAGTAAAAGAGAGAAAGATGCACAGAGACACAAGAAAGTCAGATTGTGGGGGTAGAGAGAGTATGAGTAAGAGAGAGAGAGAGGAGAAAGGCTTGTGTCCTTTGTGGAGTTTGGAGGAAGAGGGACATCAACTTGAAGACTTTTCTTCTTTTCTGCTGAATCAACACAGACGGCAGCTACATAATCACAGTAATCAACGTTATCAAGTCCTCATTACCGCCTCACCTCTACAGCTTCGCTTCCACATCTGACCGTGCAGAGAAACACAGCACTAGAGCCGGACAATTCATCAAAAATTTATCAAAACCAACATTCAGGACCACTAATCAACACATTCTTGCCCATGATGATTATTTCAATAATTATTTTCATTATTTATAAAGCACTTTCCCTTGTCTGCGTTCACGTACCGTCCCGTTAGAAACATACTGGCGTATTTGTTGTTGATTTGAGATCAAATCTAGTGGATAATTCTGAACAACATTTAAGCAGGTACTTGTTGGTGCAGCTGACTGTGGCTCCCCTGTGAGGCACTGCGGCTTTCTCATCGTCAGCGTGTGTTCATGCGATTCTGTGAAGTCTCACATTCAGGAAGAAGTCAGGCTGACGTGTTTATGTAACTGTTCCTTCCCCAGGAACAACATGCATGTCACAGATAAGGCAGCAACACTTGCGGAAAACACACACACACTCACAAACACTCACAAACATACTTGCGTGTTTAACGGAGGCACTGAAATACAGGCCTATCCTCAGCTGAAGGAGGGAACCGAGAATGACGTGTACAAATTATTGAGACAAAAAGACCAAATAATTTTGGTTAATAATGAGACCATATATAGTGCGACGGATGGATGGAAGTTGGTAAAATGGATGGAGGTTGGACAGATGTAAACACTAATTGATAAATGGAACTTGGATGGATTGATGGAGGGAAGTTGGATGAGAACCCGACTGTCCTGTAAAAGCTAGAAAAACTTGGGAAACTTTAGTCCGATTTTTGTAACTTTGTGATTACATTTCTGGTTCCCTTCTTCTAAAATGTTCCAGCGCTCCTACTTGAGTAAAGAAATTTGGTTTTTGAGGTGAAGTACCTTACAAAGACAAGATGTGAACTAGCAAGATGTGAACTAGAAAACTAGTGTGGCAGAATGTGTGTGTGTGTGTGCAGGAGAACGGTAGCAGAGACACTGCATACGTGAGCTGTTTTCTAAGAGGCCCTTTCTCTCGTCAGACGGCCAGAGCGGGACTACATTAGCATACACATGGGATAGAACAGGAATGTTCTTGGCTCCGAGAGCTTTGGCAAAAACCAGCCAGCTCCGCTCTGTATTACTCTAGAGGAAAGCAGCCGTGGGTCAATTAATACGTTTGAACAGATTAAGGAAAAGATGACACTGACATATTTAACCGCAGTGTTTGGAAATGGCTAAATAACAGCCGGTGCTGCTTTGTCCGACACCTCTGATCAGGACGACAGTTCACCTGTCAGGAGGCAGCAGCAGAAGCAGCATTCGGCAGCCTGGAGAAAGACACATACGCCAATATTACTGCTGCAGAGCCTTGTACCGCTGTAAAGAGCGTTGACCAAATCATTCTTTTAAACTGTTCTTACTTTCAATACCCAAACAATGCCACAGATTAAAATGACAGTGGTTTTCTAATATTTTATGACAAAAATCTAATTAGCACTAGGACCCTTTCCAACTACAAAACGTGTTCAGCGCTGTAGCCATCAAAATGCTCCGACACATCAAAATGCTTGTGCCAAGATAAGATTACGATAGTTATTTTTACTACAACTGATACTGACGTTTGAAAAACTGACATTGCAATATTTTTCTCTTGAATATGTACATTGCAATATAAATAAATTATTATTTTTAACCAACGGTAACAGGCGGCACGGTGGCGCAGTGGTTAGCGCTGGCGGCTCACAGCGAGAAGGTCTTGGGTTCGAACCCCGGGGACGGGCGTAGGGTCCTTCTGTGTGGAGTTTGCATGCTCCCCCATGTTTGAGTGGGTTTCCGCCGGGCGCTCCAAAGGCATGCCCTATAGGTTAATTGACGACTCTAAATTGACACCGTAAGGTGTGAATGTGTTTGTGACCGTGTAAGTGTGTGTGTGTGCCCTGCGGTGTGTTGCCGCCTGCCCAGAGTTGTTTCCCGCCTTGCGCCCGAAAGTTCCCAGGATAGGCTCCGGTCCCACCGCGACCCCAGTTGGAATTAAGCGGTGCAGATAATCAATGATTGAATGAATGACTTTGGTAACTTTGTGTGCAAACCATCTTTGTCCAAGAACCTTTAATTTGGATTAAATTGTTAAAAACAGACTTTTTGAGTTTTCCTATAAAACAGTAAAAATATTGAAGCATTACGTCTGATCAAACTTCCTTTACTTGACATTGCAATTGCACATCACGCCATGTGACTACTGCACATGACAACACTGGAATGATATATAAATATCATTTAACTTTGATTATCTCCATTTCTGACTTAAATATTATATTAAAGATAAACTACAGTGTATTCTTGTTATCGCCCATGTCATCAGTTTACTCCTCTAGCTGAAATTATGAGATAACAATAGTACTTTGTTACTCAATAAGCTTATGTTTTGCATAGGGATGCATGATATGGGAATTATAGGCCGATACCAATAAATGAGGATGGCAAAGTCGAGCACGAGCACAGGCAGAGTTGCGCACGTAACGACGAGATTTTGCTTGCGAATGTCCACTGAGCGCTCAGGATTTTGGCACAAAACAACGCCGTACATTTTAAGACAGAAGGCGTCGGCTGCATAAAATCTGACGTCAGATTTTGGACATGCCTGGCATAAGCGCTACCTTTTCGGAGTACAATAAATGTGTCATCAAATATCAGCTTGAAATATCAGGCCAATTTAAGCATCGGTCCGATGCTGATAAATTGAACTAAAAAGCAATTATCGGTTGATTCCAATATAATCCAATACGAGTCCGATATCATCATGCATCTCTTGTTTTGCACAAACAGTCATGCAATAAAATTTGTGCTCTTCACAGTCTGTAGATTTTGTCTTTGTCTAAGGGCCTGTTTGCACGTATGCAGATATGTTTTTATACATTAAGGCATTTCGTTAACATGTAAACAGAGTTTTAGCAACATTCAAACGCATATTTTTTAAAAAAGCCTCCAATGTGAAGATTTTTCAAAACGCTTGATTCCGTGGATACGTATAAACGAAAATGTGTTTATAAAAATATTTGAATACGTATAAACAGGCCCTAACAACAAAAAAGAAAGGATTAAATGATGTCAGAAGCTTGGTGAAAACTTAGTTTTAACAACAAATTTCTTCTCAATCATGGGTAGTAAATGAGACCCATCATTCCTGATTATTGTGTTGAGAGGCGGCTCACCCTCGACTTTTTGCCTCCACAGGGACCTGTCCACAGTGCTGAAGTTCTACTAACAACAGGTGCAGAACCAGCATCACCTGCGCTCTCCGTGGTGCTGAAATTCTCCACAGGTAAAATATCTGCAGCACAAAGTGATGAGCAAACACTCGAACCCACTCGCGCTAAAAAGAGACACAGTGTGAGACACACAAGTGACCCACCATTATGGGGTCAATAAGGCAAGCACTACGACAACCACAATTACTTATCGATCTGTTTGGCAGAATGGCTTGTTACCACTGCACATGGGAGGAGAACGAATACAGAAACTAATCTATAATGTTCAGTTACCAGGAGAGTTCATTCGATACGATTTGCTAAAGCCCCAGGAGGTGCTGAAGGGTCCTAGCAGTAGTTTTAATGCTGCTTCTCATGTTCCAGAAGGCAGTAAGATGATGAATTGATGTTCTGGGACAAGCGGGGATTAACACAGGTTCATTTTGTGAATTCAATTTCTGACTTTTGAGAATAAAACCAATAAAAATCCAAAAGTCATATTTTAGGCCATTATCAACACATTTCATGTCTGAAGTAATAAGTATCGTAACAGTTATCGAGTTGGTTCAAGTCCTGGAATTGTAAAGGTACCATCGAGGTGCTCGCGAGCAAGGTACCATCCCAAAGCACCCGGACCAGGTGCTGCCAAAAAAGCCAAAAATAAGTACAAATGCTCAAAAAACTTAAGTATTTCTTCATTTTCCATTAATCCGAAAATATTTTGTCATTCAATAATGTCAGAGTGAAAAATAAACATAGAAAAATACAAGATTTGTTATTAAATCATTTTATTCTATATTCAGATGAATTCCAAATGGATAAAGAAGTGTTTCCACCTGCACTAACGTTATCTTGCTTCATAGCACTAAGCTTAAAAATAAAATGGTTGCTTTTGGTGTGGAAGACTGTGTAGAACCACTTTTTTGCACTCCTCAGGAATCGATAAAAGTATTGATAAGGAATTGGATTGACAGGCAGAATCAACAATGCCAATGATATGGATAAAATCGTATCAATTCTCACCGCTAGTTAATGAACACAGCCGACTCTGGCTTTCCCCAAACATTTCCTTGACTCTCTACAATCAGGTCAAGCAGCTGACAAAGTGAGAGTGGATCTGACCTTCATCTACTAATAACTCAACACCTCTGGAACATATGTTAGAGTTCAGCTTCTGCAATAAACTCGCACAATTTAATCTACTCATCTCTATCTGTCAATGATTCACAGACATTCAGACAATACCTATTCATGGCCTAGTCATCCTCAAGGCTGTATGCTCTGTGCCGTATATTCCCGTTATACACAAATCACGGCTCCTCCGACAAGCCGTCTCTCACACATAGCGACATCACACCCTAAAAGTGGAACATCTGTCAGTCTGGCTACAGCATCCTGGATTGTAAGATCCAAAAATGAAAAGAGTGTATATGATCACAGCCTTTAGAATGAAAAAAACTAGTTGAAAATGTCTCAGCTGTCAAAATAAGAGTCCTGCCGCAGAACCTCAAGAGATAGGATAACGTCACATCTGCACTTTGAAGACGTTCCATTCATATTTATTTGAATAGAGGTTTTATAACAAGCAGGTCTGTAGTGACTGTGGCAAGGAATGAGGAACCAAAACTCGGAAAGAGGCTCAGTTTTAAAAAAAAAATTGAACTTTGAATCAAATTAAGAACTTAAAACTGAAGAAATTAAATCTCTGACTTGCAATCCTGAGCTTCATATCTCCTTTAAAGTATTTAGAATATGAAAATCTGTAAAAATCGATTTTATTCATGTCACGACTAGGTCTTTGTTAAATTCCTACTTCACTCCTTCCTTAGAGCAAGTAGCGAAACCTAAAACCCCAAGCCAATCACTCTCACAGCAACCTTTCCGAACTCTCACATGACGTGTCCAGTGAAAACCCAGCATTCTCATTAAACTAAGGGGCTGACCCTAAAGCAACCTGTCACACAAACACACACACACCAAGGAGCAGCAAGACAGAAACTCTGGTCAATCTCATTATAATCCAGATGACACTGCTGTGTCCTTGTTCTCATCTGTAATACCAAAGGACAGGTGGCAGCTATAGGAATGAATGATTACACGCACACACACGGTAATACTATCTATCGCCAGAGTAACACTGATTCGCAATCCCATTACATGGGCAGTCATGGTAACGGATTGCCTCTGCGTGTTATGGAGCATGTACATCACAGCAGAGGAGGGAGACAACAGCTTTTGGGTATAACCTTACAAAGAATGTGCGACAGAATTGAGGTGAGTGGTTCCCAAAACGACGGGCGCAAGGAGGTTTTGCTGGGGGTGCGTGACAATGCAAATGTATGACAGCGAAAATGAAGTAAGAGTCTTATAGCTGCACCCCCATTTGATCAAACTGATCGATTCCTCATGGAGCTGGTAAAGCTATTAAAATATATTGCAGAAAGGCCATTTTGAATAGCGGTTTGAACCTTCAGTGGTCTAACGATTCGATTAATTTCAATGATCATGTCAATGATTTAATTCGATGCAATATCACAAAGCATCCCATCAACTTTTCTACATTACATTTCTACATTCTCTGTGGCCAGAAAACCAGCAAGCAATGTCATTACGATTGATCACGGTTACGATCATGGTCTTCCACTGCATCGATGCAGAATCGTTCGCATGGTGATGCATTGATTGTTGAACTATTATCACAGTTTGGGCCAAACTTCCACTGATACATCCAGCGCCAATGCTTATGTGACTTATTAAAGAGAAAACATAGCCTTTTCAGAGCATCTAGGTAGTTTGGAGATCACGCTCACATGATATGTCATTATAAAGCCAAGCAGAGTGACTGAAAGGCCCAAATAAGATAATGAAATGGGGGAGTTGGGTTGGGGGGTGCAGAAAAAGTTTGGGAACCACTGTTTTAGATCTAACTCGTCTGCTCTAATATCAGCTGCCTCCTCCATTGTGAGATCTCTGTAACACATATGGCTGACCTCTTGAATAACTCCCTGAACCGTGAAAAATCTACCATGAAGGAGCAGTGGACAGCTGACGTGAGAGGGAGCAGGGCTTAGTCCATTGGTACCTTGCTCATAGTTAACTTTTACTAGTCTGGTATTAGAACTAGCAACCCTCTGATCATGGGAGTAACTCCTTAAACTTTGTGTTGGTGATCATAAGATTGGGGGAAAACCTCTGCCCCACACCACCAGCATCACTCTGTAGTCCAACCCTGGCCCTCTGCAGAGCCGCAACCTTCTGCCACAACATCATAACATGAGGCGAAACATCTGGTGGGATCCTCAGAGAAAACAATCCATTAGCTGTGGAAGAGTTAACGTAATAGAACATTACCATGACACCAAATTCTAAGCTAATGTGAAGAGCTTGACCAGCTCAAGTCTGTGGGCAACATGCAGTGTCCACTCACTTAATCTTTATATCTCTGGTATAAGTGCTTTAAAGGCAGGTAAAAATGTGCCTATGGTAAGAAACAAGAGGAAAATCCTCATTAATATCTACAAATGATATTTTATAAATAAAATGCGTTTTTACTAGATGACTTAAATGACTATAACATTTGGAGTGTTTGTAGGAGAATGCATATGAATATAAAATTAAAAAAATACTTTCTGAAGATCCTCTAACGAACCCTTAAATCAGAGTAAATTTTCTTACATACTAGTCAAGGAAAACAAGAATTAGATGAGTCTTCCTTTAGTAGAAAAAGTAGAAGTTGTTTGATTTCATTTTTATTACTTGATTTCCTAGTGGAGACTTCTACTGCGCATGTACGGTCATTGTGATAATCTTGGATGCACAATTATGCCATCAAATTTCAATAGCTAGTGGCATCATTCAGCACCGATACCTACAAACCCAAACCCGTTTAACCCACAATCTTGTGCACTTAAAGGCCAAATCTGAAAAATTGCTATGTCTGGAACAAACCACACTTAGTTATTAGGTCTGTATAGACATTTCTGTCCCTATCTTCTATTCTAAGTGTGATCCCTCATGCTTGTCCTACAGGGCCCTCTAGGGCACCAGTGCACTGCAGCACCTGAGGGCCCATCTGAGGCTATAATGCACATTGTGATGCAGCCAATTCGGCCCCCAACCCCCACCTCTCCAACCCCCACCATCGCCGCCATACCGCATACAGCCAACTACACTGAACGTCTAGCTTCCAGCTCCTAACACATCATAGCCGCAAAGCCTCGAGGTCAGAAACCTTCTTGCCAAATATCGCAGGTTCTATTTGATCATCAGGGGGCCGGCCCCCTACTGTCATGAGTCAAACAGACAAACATTACGCATCAAAGTCAATGTAAGACGCTCGGACAGACACAAAACAGAAAAAAATAGCAGGATACAGCCGAGTGACGTTGTTTAGGAAATTCCTGACGATTGACCCTTCCATGTCTTTTTATCCAGCTGTAAATGGCATTTTGAAAACCACCAAAATTTGAAGCTGTTTTTGTGACGCTGTGGAAGCCAAGCATATATACAAATATAGACACACACCAAACACATATATTAACACATACATGCACACACATACTGCTCTCCATAAAAGAGGGCAAATACACACACATCAAACACATTCACACATGATAAATGCCATACATGTAAATGTATGTGCCCCGCCATACAACACACAAACACACCTTTCCATACAGAGGGACACATACATATGTATGACATGTGTGTGTCTATCATCACCTCGATCATAAATGTCAAATGTAAATGTATATGTTTCTTTACACAAATATAACTGGACAAAGATTTGGGTATTTTCATTTGAAAATATCTTTATTTAGTGGATTTTTGGGGCTTTATTTGATCCCACCAATATGGATTTACTGTTCAGCTTTTATTAAAAGGGACATGCATCATCTATTAAACCCCGCGGATATCATGAATAAGGGTTTTAACAACTACACGTCAGTGCAGAAGGTGTCCAAACGTCGTCGAGTGTAATGCGCATAAAAACACAAACGTGTCGCAACTCACCTGAGTCAAAATGTGAGCTGAAGGCGAAAGTGGGAGCGAGAAACGAGGAGGACATGAGCAGGACGGAGAGCGCCGATGTCATCCTTCCTTCCTTCCTTTTCTAATAAGGCTTCAGCAAATAACAATAACGAGTTACAAATAAAAACCAACTGAGCCGCGTTAAAGGAAGCGGAGCAGCATCAGTAGCGGCAGCACTTTGGCGCAAAGCTGCATTTTACTCCTCGACGTTTCCTCACCGCGGCTGCGGCGGAGTAAAAGCGCAGATGCGGGGCAACATTGGCGCTCGCCTTCGACTGGGAATCCGCACTCATTCGCTTGACTGACAGACGCAAAGGGGGAAAAACAGATTCCCGCAGGGTTTTTTTTTTTGCGCCGCTTTGCTGGCACTGGAGCCTTATCGACGTGATGCTCTTCCTCAATTGCTTTTCCCACCTCCTCGTCCCTGCACCAAACACTCTGGCAGTGGTCCAGTCGCCCCCTTGCTGCCCGAATCGAATTTCCCACAACAAACTTTCATTATATTTAGCAACATTTTCTGTACATTATGTTTTGGGAAGGTTTAACAGACGCGGTTCGACACATTGGTTTCGTTCCCAATCAATTAAAAACGCCTGTTTAAAAAGACTAATAAATTAGAAAAGCCATTTCTTCGTGTTGTGGAGAGCGCCATCTCGCGGCCGAAATATGAACTGACACGTTGACGGTAAAACGGTTCAGTGAAAGTGAGTTATTATTTGTGAACACACCACAGCACACAGTGCACCACAAAACAATGTGACCTCTGCATTTGACCCATCAGCTAACACAGGCATTAGTCTTGCTATTTTGATAGAAAAGAATTTAAACCAGGGATAATTGGTAGTGTAACTACTGATCTGAAGGCACCACTGAGGCACTCATGAGCAAGGTACCGTCACCAAGCACTGCTCCCCGGGTGCTGCTCATGTCAGCTGCCCACTGCTCCTTCACAGATGGATCAAATGTAAAGGTCTGGGGCAGTTGGTAGCGTAATGGTTAGGGCGTTCTCACTGTGATTGGAATGCGTGGAAAGCAGTGCTTGGGTACGGTACCTTGCTCATGAGTACCTCAGTCGTGCCTTTGCTGGTCTGAGATTTAAACCGGCAAACTACCACCCTAACCGTTACACTACCAACTAGCCCAGACCTCTGCATTTGACCCATCGGTCATGCAGCATTGGGCGACTAACATGGGCAGTGCCCATGGGGCCGGTACCTTGCACATGAGTACATCAGTGGTACCTATACCAGTGCCTTCCAATCACAATGAAAACGCCCTAACCTTTACGGTACCAACTGCCCCAGACCTTTGTATTTGACCCATCTGTGAAGGAGCAGTGGGCAGCTGACATGAGCAGCACCCGAGGAGGAGTGCTTGGCGACGGTACCTTGCTCATGAGTGCCTCAGTGGTGCCTTCCAATCAATCGTTACACTACCAACTATCCCTGGTTTAAATTCTTTTCTATCAAAATAGCAAGATTAATGATGTTTCCATCATTATTTAAAAATAATGATCGAAACATTACAATACTACACAAAACAATCATTATATAGACGTTTAGGATATATTTTATAGTGATCTTGTAACATGCAGTCTAATAAAAATTATTCTATTTTCAAGTTTATTTTACTGAGAATTTTTTCCATATACTATTATGGGTTTGATTTAACTTTTTCTTAATATCTCTTACATTTAATCTATTAACATTCAAAATACTTGCATGTCCTTAGAATGTGAACCAGGCTACATTTAATGCTGTGCTTGCATAAGTACTGTATATGTGAAAAATAAAGAATTTTGAATGTGTTAATGCACCAAATTTTGAGAGAGAGAGAGAGAGAGAAATATTTTATAGCATTTATGATTGAGGACACGAAGCCCAATGATTTTTGTGATTTACTAGAACATTTTATTGGAGGGGCATAAGGAAGACTTTTAACATACAAGTTTAGCATTTAATTAGGAAAACTCAAACGGTCAAAGGATTTGATTTAGTAATCATGGGATGCATGCTATACTATGCCTTTTATTTTTTTGCCAAAGGAAGGGGGCTGCAGTGAGACATTGTACACCGCTTGTTTACAATTTTCATATTCAATTGCCGCAGATCATATGCACATGCAATGCAAAAAGAAATTCCGGAACCAAAACTGTAGTTTACTTATGCATGTAACTATCTCTTTTTCCTACCTCTAGTTTACATGGTTTAAAAAAAAAACTGTATAGCCAATGTATACATATTTTGCTATTCCATGTGATAAATAATTGAAACACAAACACAAAGTAAAGACATTTAAACATGCCTCACTTTAAACGTTTGTGGGCATTTTTGTATAAATCTGGTGTTTTGCCAAATGAAATTAAAATTCAGTGTAAAACTTGAGGTTGGCATTCAAATCTGATTCAAATGATGCAAAACAATTAAAATTTGCCAAACAAGCTGAATTACTGTTTGCAAAACAAATAAATCTGTTGAGTTGAGCAGTAAGCTATATCCATTTAAGTGTGTGTTACCTTTGGGGGGGGGGCATATTTCCCCAAATCAGCAGGAATAAACTAAAATACATGTGCCCAGCCTAAGAGCAATGTAGAGAGGATAAACCTGGCAGTTAAAAGATACAAGAAATAGAAAAATGGGTTCTACCTTCATGCTGTTAGATGTCGTCATGGCTGATCACTTCTTCCTGGAAGACTTGCTCCATTTAGTAGTTGAGAGAACGGCCTTCTCCATTGACTCAAACATGAAGAACTCCAAGTTATCCTTTATTAATGTGCTGAAGTAGGATCTTAATCTTAAAAACTAGGGGCTGGTTTCTTAAACAAAGGTTAGGCCTTGTCTTGGTCTAAATTGCAGTTCCAGTGGAGATTCACCCTTAAAACTCACTGCTGGTTTGGGCATAGGCTTTATGATTGTCTGAGAATCTGGTCCAGTGTGTTTTAAAAGAACTGCTAAAGACATCTAGAAACAAGTGGTCAGCAGGAGCATCTCAAAAACTCTCTTTGTAATTTCTTTTTTGGTCACGTACCTCAGTCTTAATTATTTTTCAATGATAGACTAAACTAACCAGCTTGCTTTGTGATAAACAATGTTGACAGTGTCAACTCAACAAAGCATGTCTCCAAAATGTATTTCCCGTGAGCGCAAACTGGGGAAAATGCTGTAAGAACTGTTGCATTTCCAAAAGAAAGCCATTATCTTCCCCATGTTCATTTTCTGTGTTTTTGCAAGATGAATATGACGCCACTCAACTAACATAGACCGAAAATAGACAACCAATTTAGCTCCAACAGGACATGGCTCTTATTTATTTTATCCAATTGCAGTCATGCATTCATGCTCCAAGCTCTGCACAGCCGTGAATTGCATGCTTGTGATTGGTTGACACATGCAGATAGAACTGGCAAATCACCCTCCACAGCGAGCCCAAAAACATGAGCGTTTTAATATATAACATTTTTGCTTATTAGGTGTAACGATTAGATGCGAGTCGAGTTAACTCTGGGATTAACAAAAAAAGTTTTAATTAGGTTACAACAGAAAATAAAACTCAACAAAGAATGTGATTATTATATTTCTCACCTCACGTTAAACATATAGATGGAATACCTTGCAAAACCCCAAAACTGATTAAAAACGCGATGACCAATGCAGCTCTCGACTTCATTCCTCTGTCCGTGCAAAAGGAATTTGAATTTGCAAAAAGTTAATTTTGCAATGGCAAACAAAACATAATTGTTGTTCCATGTGGGTATAAATGGACATTTTTAGGTTTACTGCGTAAGCTGCAATGTATACTTAATATGAAAATATATCGCTGTCTGTGATCATTGTCCTTTCACTCGGTATTGTATTGTAGCTATATATTCATTAAATAAAATAAACAGTTGCATCCAACTGTAACTCTAAATGCAACAGTTATAGAATTTTGAAAATCGATTCACATTTGCAAAGGTTATACGTAAAAACAGAGGTGTCTTTTGAAGCATTAAAAAAAAAAACACTTAAAAAATTAAAGATACAATTTTATTTTAAATAGGTTGCGTAGCCCAACAATCTAAATGTTGGCTAACAAGACTGATAATGATGATGGTTCCCTGAAATTCTTGGTGATGATGGTGCTGAATTGTTTGCTAAACTGAATATAAGAGTTGTATCACTAGGTGGCAGTGAAGGAGTTTAGTTAAAGTTGCACTGATGTGGAAATGTCCCCTCTCTCACTCAGGATACACCTGCTGTCCATGACTTGGTAAATTTAGCTTTATTTAAATTAAGAGGTTTCTCTGAGTCAGTGCCTATGGAACAACCTTGTTCTCTCAAAACCTTAAAGAAAATAATCTGAAGTGCTAAATGAATGCTGTGTATAATTTTATTTTATTTCATTAACATATTAATAAAATACAGGTATTTCCTCTGACACTGTGGAAATCATCTCACACAAAATTGAGCAAATAAATTAAACTAACATTACTTTAATGATAAGTTTTAAGTAATAAATAATAACTTAAAATAAGAAATAAAAATAAAAGAAAATATTACTCTAACACTAAAATATATACAATCCTGCATAAACATGTCACTGCATAAAAACTGTGCCCTTTCTATATTTAACAAGAGAACAGTTTCCTTAAAAGATAAAATGTAAAAATAATGTATTTCACTCAAATTATATGACTACAAACATGTAACTCAGCATCTTACTGGATTATTACCCCTTATATCTCCAAATAACATCATTTCTTGTTGCCATGTGAGGACATTTTTGTATATTTGTTGTAGTTTATGAGTAAGATGTCTTTTATATAAAATGTGTAAGTGAAAAACTAACGAAGTGAAAAATATTGTTTTTGGCTCTGTTTTAGGGTGAAGTGTAGGATTGCTTATGTCTAGTAAATATGACTGTGTGTGTTAAAGTGCGTGTTGACGTGGCATGAGTCTCCTCCCTGGTCCTCCTCCTGTCTTTCTTATAGCACATCCCTGCAGTCTCTCCTTTATCTTCTCCTCCAGCTGCTCATCTCTTCACTCTTTCTTCACGTCTCACACTGACCAGATGCTGCCAGCACTCTGCACTCTCTTCACTGCTCTCTCGTGTAAGATTCCACAACACTGCATTTACCTCCATCTGATGTCAGCGTCAACAAATGTAACATGGCTGCTGCTTTTATTGCAGGTGTCAGTGGTGTGACTGGGGTGACACAGAAGCCTCCTGTTCTCACGCTGACTAAAGGACAGACGGCCACTATGGACTGCAATCTGGGTTCCAGTACTAATGTTGCACGCTGGTACAAGCAGCTTCCAGGAGGAGTTCCTCAGTTTGTGTTGAGAAATCAGATAAGCTGGGACTCTCCTGGCTATGGATCTGGCTTTTCCTCTCCAAAGTTCACATCAAAATGCTCATCTGGTTCAGATTGTAATTTAATCATTAATGATGTGGAGGTGGGAGACTCTGCAGTGTATTACTGTAAGACTTGGGATGACTCTGTTAATGGGTTGGTCTCACAGTGATACACACCATGACAAAAACCTACTCACTGCTCACATTCACTTCTGCTTTCAGACAACACAAGAAACACAAAACCTCTCCCTGAACTCATGTGGCTCAGCTGTACTCTGTGAAATCCCTTTTTAGAGTCATCGGCATCGGCCCATTGCTTAGATTTACCTGATATTTCCAGTCGATATTTAATGACACATTTACTATAGGCAGGAAAGATAGTGAAAGATTTGATATAATTGTAATATAAAATAAT
>JAVGVS010000835.1:0-58475 GCA_032718565.1 Distichodus sexfasciatus
TTCGACTTTATTCTCGTAATATTTCGACTTTATTCTCGTAACATTTCGACTTTATTCTCGTAACATTTCGACTTTATTCTCGTAGTTTCGAGTTTATTCTCGTAATTTTAGATTTTTTTTTTTTTAAGGTGGCACGTAGATTTTTTTTTTTTTTTTAAGGTGGCACTAAAACGCCGTCGT
This sequence comes from Distichodus sexfasciatus, assembly GCA_032718565.1. NCBI lineage: Eukaryota > Metazoa > Chordata > Actinopteri > Characiformes > Distichodontidae > Distichodus > Distichodus sexfasciatus. The sequence goes on from JAVGVS010000835.1 coordinate 181, forward strand.
AGGACAGTACGACTTTCACGTTCTGTACTTTCACTTAAGTAATGAAGTTTGGTACTATGTCCCACCTCTAATAATAATGAAGTATTGCCAAGACACTTAACCTGTTGCGAAATCACAGATGTAAATAGGTTGTGAGCTTGAGACAAAAGCTTTATCTCAAGATCACAAGAAATATCTCTATCGAAGGATGTCAGATGTTTCTTCAAAACGTTTGAAGATGTTTTACGTCTTTAAAAAATGAGAGAGAGACAGAGAGAGAGAAAGAAAAGGAGGTCATAAAAGACTGGCTGCAATGCTCCATAAAGAATGATAATGAGGGAAAGAGTAACATATGTCACACTTGACCAAATATACTCAGGGATTTATTTTAATGCGAGGGCAGATTTACGAGTCGGAATAAAAGGCAGCGGAAAAGTGTCTCATATAAACGTTATGGGAGGTTGATTATAGCTGAAAATCACTGCGAAGAGAGGCGTGATCTGGCAGCCTTAGCACCTAGTTAATAACTGTAGAGCAAACTACTAAATTCTAATGAGGATCTGAACCGTCTGGGGTGAAGACACACAAAAACACTAAAACACACACACACACACACAGCCTGCACCAGGATTCATTAACTGAGGGTGAATGAGAGCTGAACTGCGAGAGCCGAGTGTAAGTGGGTTTTCCGGAGCTCAGATCCACATTATGAGTGTGAAAGAAATGACAGTATGCTGTCTTTAAATCATCCATTTACATATCTAAAATCATTTTTCTCTTTTGTAAAATCCTCCTTATTATTATCTTATAAACTCCTCCACGTTTGATGTACAAAAGGTCCAGATAACTTCTGAGACTTTATTTATCTGCCGGTATTTCTACTGCTCCAGAAGCAAGCGTGTGTGACATCATCAGTAGTGGCCCGGTTGCCGACTGAACGTGGCTTTTGGCGCGTGATCACCGTTCTGTGCGTTACTGAGTGAAAGTACATAATTAATTTTCTTAAGTCACCCCAATGTTTGTGTTAGTTGGACAGATGTTGTAAGATGGTAATTTCTGTAAGTTTATAGAGCACGTTAAACTTTTTATTGCCGGTAGCTTGCGGCTGCGTTGCACATCGTTATGTGTTGTTTGTTTTACTTTATCACACTGTATTGGACAGAAAGTGAAGTATTGCTTTATAAGTGTTTGTTCAGTGTTGGTTTTCAATTTCAATTAAATAAATGTTTTGATGGTCACTGTATTTTTGTTATGCTTAGTATATAAGGATATAGTAAATAAAAATTAATTTATGGTGGAAAATACTTTATAAAAGCTGCCTGAAAAGACGTCTTTTTAACCTACCTTAGAGGCAGATGGATGTATTTTTATAGAAAGACCTCTTCACCTTTCACTTTTCAACCAAATTTAAACGCTTTTAAGACGTCTGAGAAAGTCGTCTTTTAAGTGTCTTTTCAACAACTTATTGCTGAGTGGGCAGATTACCTGCAGTGGTCTAGTTAGGAGTTTAGAGGCCATTTACGACTAGATCTTGTTTGCAGTGATTGTGAAATAATTCTCTTGTCTAGTCTAGTGATCAACTAGAGAACAATTTTTTAAAAATATAATAATGTTTAGATTCGATGTGAGATTGTAATTTAAATCGTGAACATAGCCTGTTCTGTCAGTGTGAAGCCCCTACTTCATATCTTATACTTTGTGATGCAGTTGTTTTTGTTTGTTCTATGTTTTTGCTTACTATTTTTTAATGCATCAATACTGTAAATCTACGTTGGGTTTGAGAAAAGGAGCTAAAGAGATAAAAGTGACTCTTTTTGCAGGTTTTTAAGACTTTTCAGAGGTGAATTCATGTCCCAGTGGTTGACTAATTACATGGCGAGTTGCACAGGGAGAGATGTGTAGTTGTAAGTCTGGCTTCATTCTGTAGTCCTGCTGGCTTCATTCTGACATGCAGATTAGCTCAGCGATGGCCAAAAGTGAAAACTGCATCAGAGAGCAAACCCCAGACCCCGGTCCAGCCTTATTTTAGCCGTTATTTGGGTTCCGAAAATAAGGTTGGGGGAGGGAGTGGTGATGGGAGGACGACCTGGGGAGCGTTTCCCAAAAGCTAACATAGTTACCACGACAGTTGGTTCGATAACCCACTTGTACACGGGCTACTATCTGTGATCGAACATGAATAACGTTATTCGATTGTTGAAAATATTTGAAATAATACGTCTAGTGGTGATACAAGTTAGCCAACCTTGGCTAAATTTGTACATGTCCCGGAGAAAATTAGAGACTTCGGCATCTGTCTTCTTTTTCCGCTTTCAGCCGTCTCCATCTTTCAAACGCATCTTCTATGCTGATCCTCGTTTTGTTTCTGCTTTGGTCAAGACGTTTTTGAGAGTCATAGTGAGGCCTTTTAGTTACGTCAGACATTTGTAATCCAGGGGTGCGTTTCCCAAAAGTATAGTTGCTAACGTATTGCTAACTATGTTAGCAACACTATGTTAGTTGTTAGCAACATGACGTTAGTTGCTAATGGAGACTATGTTAGTTGCTACGTTAGCAACTATGCTTTTTTGGAAACACACCCCAGAATGCTTGTAGCTGCAGCTCAGTGTTAACTGGCAAGCTGGATGCCGAAATGCTACTGACTTTGTGATTGTCCGATAGCGGTGTGTGGCGCTACAGGCCAAAACGCCAAACCAAAACATAAACATGATTTGCGTGCTGCAAATTAAATGCTAACGTGAATATTCTGGGTGCACTAATTTTCTCAGTGAGACTAGTATTTCAAATTAACATGATTCCTTAATCTCTGGTGACATATTATAATTTTATAATTACTTGCCATACATTTTTTACATATAGCTACTTTTAAAAAGTCGTAACTCTTGAAGTAGCTCGTTTCTCTGCCTTCCATTAATACTGAGCTTTTGTGTTGTGTTTCGTCTCATTCTAAATAAACTGCATCCACAATCTAACCGTCTTTTCGCCCAAATGGCCCTGTTTGCATTGAAGCCATGTTGAAATGTTCAATATGTATATTTTCTCACTCTGTTTGAGGATTTAGGGATTCTGTATGGCTGGGATTCCATCTGCACGTCTCAAAAACCAATGCTTAAATATTTGGATAGACAAACTAGATGCATTCAGAATGTCTGTGAGTTAACATTTTAGCTCTGTATTGTCACGTTAAGGTAAACAAAACACTTTCTTACAGCTATATTACTATTAAATATGATTTTGTTGCTCATCAACATCTCATCTTAGTTGTGTAAAACATTGTTTGCCCTACGTTTCATTAGCAGAATTAACACTTATTGCCAAACCCTCAACAACACACAGCCATAGGGATTGTGTTTAATTAAAAAAAAAGAAGAGAAAATTCACCTCAACGGTGTGGGGTCACTAGCCATAAAGACCAGGAGAGAAAGCAGATTTGCCATTACTGTGCCCTGTGGAATTGTTTCTAGTGCCGCAGAAACCTGAGCTGGTATTTATCTGGGTCAGATACAAAATCAGCATGTAATCCACAAAACACACACACACACACAAAATCAAGCACTTTGTAATAAACCTCACAGCAAGCTCTTGCAAGGAGGCTCTGATTGTGACGTTCTGAAATGTAAACACTAATGGGGCAAAACTGTTTTCATTTCACACCAATAAACTTCATAAAAGAGATAAAGTCATGAACATAAAAAAAGCACAAATCCCAAAAAAGTGAATACCTGGAGCGAATGATACGATCCAACCAGAAATAAATTAACAATGTTCATTATTTGATCCGCTTTTCTTTTTAAATTGAGTTTTCATTTACATTTCAATCACATTTAATTGGTAAATGGAACCTGGCTTGCTTCAAACGGAAATGATTAATATTTCATAGTTAATATCATATTTCCCATCACCGCTTAAACACAGCTACAAAACTTATAATACATAACAACTTTAACTGCGAACAATTAAATGTTAGTTTTTGAATAAATTCGACAACAATGATCTGTTTTTAGAATTATAAGAAGCAAGAGGTGTTTTATGTAACTGCAAAAATATTGTTTGCTGTCATGGTCAGTTAGGAATTTATAGATACGTGTTAAAGCTGTGTATTATAATAATCACTTTGTTGCAAATTTAATTCTGCTGAAAATATACAATATCTGATCTTGTAATGCATCACAGTTCGTTTTTCTTGCTTTTGCGAGTGTTCTAACGACGTGCAACGCAAACGAAATCTCCCCCACGACTGCAATGTCACCACAATTATGTAAATGCACCAGCGTGCTTATGGCATATAGAATATAATTACAGCATATCATTTCATTATTTGCAAAATGTAACCTAGTTTATCTCGGAATGCAAACCTGGCCAAAAAAGCTGACCGCTGATAAAAAGTTAATGGGGAGAGAACTGCATGGCAACAGCATAAATAATGAAGAAACAACAATATCCATATAAATATACACAAACAGCACACATCAACGTGAAAACACTGAAATGTTTTTACGTTTTCAAATACAGTATATTATGCCATGGATATACCAAGCTATTACATTTACGGCCAAATATTTTACTGTATGAAACTGAATTTTAGAATTGTATACTATATATTGATTTATGCATTATGAAGTAAGAACTTAAACAAGCAAATTACCAATTTATCGATAATTGCAATCTTTGGAAAGTACACATAATGCAACTTAACGTACAAAACATATTGCGTACAAATATAATAAACATGTACTTTAAAAATGTAAATAAATTATATTGATTGTCTAAATATTGTTTTGTATAAATATGTACTACAGTAAAACAAAGCTATAGAGAGAGAGAGAGAGGGAGTTGGAAGTAGAATGTATAAATATCACTGCAGGAATTGCCGAAGCCGAGCGAGAGTCTTCACCAGAACGTTGCAGAAATCTGTAATTACCCAACAGCACTATACTGCTCCGTAATCACCATTTACTGACTATTTGCCAGTTACTGTGTGTTAGGCAGCGTGCCAGAGCCGAGCCATATTTTTTCAGCCTCATTTCGGCCAGAGTCGCAACATGACCAAAGCGGCACAGCGCTCATCATGATCCAATTAAATATTTTAAAACTGTTTAATTTTACAAGCTAGATTTTTGTGCAGCAGTTGCTCTACAAGTATCAAGTCAAGGCAGAAAAAGCAGGAGCATTAGTTTATGCATATTTTAACTGTGTTTCCGTCCTTTTAATAACATCTAACATCTCGTCTCAGTTAAATCCGAAGGCCTGATAGGCTACTTAGAGTGAAATATGATAAAAAGTAAAATATGGATATCATATGTATTTTTAAAAAAAAAATAGAAAATAGATACAAATTCATATAATTTATAAATGCAAGTCAAAGCCAAAGTAAATGTTATTATCATCTCTACTTTATACCGTAAGTAAACACAGCAACTGCGGCAACTTACATTAAATGGACGTTTACATTAGAGTCTTTGCGTGTTCTAAAGGGCTTTCAGACGAAATTTATTAGAGAGAGAATAAACATGTGAAACAAAAAATACAAAAAATGTAATCCATTATTTTTAACAATGTAACTGTATTCCCATTACCATCTACTTAAACTGTAACTGTAACGGAATACATGTAATGCATTACTAATATGTAATCTGAATATATAACGTCGGTACATGTATTCCATTACTCCCCAACTCTGTAAATAATAGTATAAATAATGCAGTATGGATGTTAGGGTTAAATAATAAGAGGTTTTACTCTGCCACTAGCAGTTTGTATTTGCAACGTTGGTGTGTACTCACAATGACAGTCAAACCAACTTCAAAAAACACAAAATGTCTGTTCCAACTATGTAAAACCAATAGTTTATTATCCATTTTCGAAGAACTCTTGACCAAGTCTAATTTTTAGGGGTAGCATGTTCTAAATGCCAAATAAGAGTCATTTTAAAGTGTATATCTACTGGAACAATCTGGTTGAGTTTTAAAATATTTTTCTGCAGACAGACATTTTTGAGGAAACAATGTTAATAAAATAGCACTGAGAAACAAGCAAAGCAAATTATTCATATGGCCAAAGTTTGGCCCAAACGTACCTCCAGTGCAGATGTTTATCTGACTACAGCAATACAGTGTAAAAAATTGTAAAATTACAGAAAATGTAGTGGCATACTTGGATATTATTTTGTTATATTAATGATTTATTTACTTGATTATGTCCTTTCTTCTGTATTTACAAATTATTATTGTAAATGAACAATCTTAATAGATGATGTTTGGTTTTGACAGTTATATTAAGGTCATTATTTTATTATGTGTTCACAATTGAGTAATTCACTATTACGTCCAGTAGTGAAATGCCACATAATGCAATAAGAACATAATTATTTTGGTATTTTTTAAGCTTTGAGAACTTGGAATATTCATTGCACTGTACGTACAGTTTTACAGTGTGACACAAACACTTCACCCCTAGGAACCATCGTACTACATTTTTTGCTGTTCCATAAAGCACATTATTAGCGATAATTAGGCCAGTAATTCACCTGAACACTGTCGATTTTTCCCTCTCTGCCTATTATTATCTCTGCTCTTACAACTACTCATGATGTTCTTGTTCACCAAACTTGACGCCCGAAACACACACATACACACACCTTCTGATTCTCCCCAAATACAATTTCTCATCCCCTATCTTGCCGGTATCGATCAGCGTGAAGCGGTCGATTCTCGCCACGCTCTGATCGGACCGGTGAAATCTGTTTAGGCAAGACTGGCTCTCAGCATGTCCACTGACAAAAACATTGATCGTTGTTAGCAGGGGGGAAAATAATGAATTGTTCCCGGACACTGACTCTGCGCTCTGCACTGTTCTGCTCAGGTTGTTGTGTCAGAGCCTCGAACGTTATACACCTGCTGTCATTTATTGTGCAAAAATTCAAGATTCTATTGTATTGATTATTGATTATCTATCTATCTATCTATCTATCTATCTATCTATCTATCTATCTATCTATCTATCTATCTATCTATCTATCTATCTATCTATCCATCCATCCATCCTCTCTTCCACCGTCCACCCACCAATCCATCCATCCATAAACCCACCTACCCATCCACCCATTCATCCATCCATAAACCCATCTATCATCCATCCTTTCATCCATTAATTCTATTAAATCTCTCTTCTTATTTGTAGTCTTAGCATTGTTTACATACTTGTATAACTATGTAAGTGGCAAATAACAATTCTAGAATTTTGAAAATTCTCCCTCCTGCCAAAGCTGTAAAACTGCTGTACAATTTTTAATTCAAGGAACTGAGCTGAGCTGTCAAAAGGCCACATGACCTTCAGCCCAACCGGTTGTTATCTACCATTTAGAAACTCACTCCAACACTCCGATTTGCCCCCCTCCAGGGTAACGACCTGCCGCCCCGTGAATAAAAGGAAGCACTTCACAATTCCCTTTTCCTCTAAACCAATCTAGGACTAGCTGCCAGTAAACATTTCTCCCCAAGAGCGAGAAGCCGAACGACAGCGATCTCTCGCTTCGGGGCGCGAAAGAGTCTCTTTTTCTGTTCAACCCCCATGCCGTCTGCTCCGCTGTCAAAATGCAATTGGGAAAATGGAATCATTAACTCCGCACACCTAAACATCCGCTGGGATCGGAGTGGGTCGGCTCGTCTCAGCTCGGCTCGACCCCGGACCGACCCGACCCGACCTGAGCCGACCTCCTGGGGTCAGGTTTTCTAAAAGGAAGCCCATCAAAACGGCGGGCCTGTGGCGAAAACCCAATTATCGCCGCGTCCCGGCCAGCCTTAATTAGCCTTGTCTGATGTGCGGCAGACCCATTATGTTTCTAATTAAGCTCCTATCAGGCAGCCAGAAATAATGGGATATCACAAATCAAAAAGAAAAGAAATAGAAATAACATGGCATTACCGCCCCCAACGTCAATCCACGTGCAGTGCTGGAGAAACTACTTTTAAACAGTAGCTTATCAAGTTACAAGCTGCTTACGATTAAAAACAGCTAAGCTACAGTTTCAATATAGTAGTTAGCTACATTACAAGCTACCGAGAAAAAGTAGATAACAAGTATTCAAGCTATTTCTTCCAGCAATAATAGTTAATAATGGGTAGGATATTCTTAAAAGTAAATGTATTAAAATGAATTGTGAGTGGCAGTATTAGGGGTCCAAGCAAAAGTAACAATGAAAACCGGGATTCCTAAAAAGTCCATTAGACAGCTCCAGAGTTCTAACCAGAACTAAGAAAAGAGATCATATGTGACCCTCCACGGCAAAACCAGTCTCTTGTTGCAATGGAGGTTTCCGAGAAAAACGAGCGCTTATGTTGCGTGGGGTAAAATGTTGGATTTTTTGTTTTTAGTGTTTTGAAACAGTGGAAGGTCTATACTGTACTGCTGTGAATAAATTTCGCTGAAAAACTTGAGGTGAGGAATTCAATTCCAGCAGAATGTTAAAAGTTTCGGTTTTGCCCGCTCTACTTCAATGTTTACGGTAAATCCACTCGTTGACTAGCGAGTCTCCCGAGTTCAGTTAACCTAATGCAGGTAGGCTATCCATGTGGCTGTGAATGCAGCGTAGGCTACCGTAAATGCAAACGTAGCCGCGACCGCACCAAGCGTCTGTGAGTGCTATATCGATGGTCAACTTCAAAGGCAGATTTCTCCGTGTCTCACTTGGCGTGACAGGAGAAACCCGACTCCTTTGAATGTTGATATCTCAGTCATATGTCGTCCGATTCATTCGATATATCCAACTGCCCATTAATATCAGATCTGCCCCAACTGCGACAAGTTTTAAACGGATGCTAAAAACTGCACTTTTCTCTGTTGCTTTTCCCACACTTGAGTGCTGAGCTGTTGCAATATTTTAAAATCTCAATATCTTACTGTGCCTGATTTTAAAATATTTTATAGCACTTTTAATTGTTTTATTTCTTTTTTATCTTTATTTTTATTTCTTTTCTTATTACTTTTTTCTTTTTGTCTTTAATTTTAACATTTTAACATTGCTTCTGTAATGCACATTTAATGACCCTTGTGTACGATAATGTGCTCTATAAATAAACTTGCCTTGCCAATATCCAGCACTATAGCAACTGATACAGTAAGCATCAAAGAAAGCAGTCAGTGAATCAGAAGTCAAAATTAGCCCCCAAAAAAAGCTGTATTATGACATCACAGAAATTTATGCAGTGCTTTAGCACCCCCATTGTTTGAATAGTATCAATCATTAGTATTAATCATATAGTATTAATCATATCAAGACATAAGGAGTTAAAACGTAGAACAAATGACAGTGAAATGACACAGGAAAAAGAATTAAAGATGCAAATAGAAATTCATGTTTATAAAAAAACTAACCTCTAACAGGGTTCATTTAAGAATTGGGTGGTTTTCTGTAATTTAATGTAAATGATAAAAGCTCTACATTTATGTGACGTCATAAGTGACCTCTAAGCGTCCTTTAGTGGTCAAAACATTTTTCCCTTTACTATCGCTCCAACTGTCAGCCGATCACTATGATTTCGGCCTATACTTACCATGAAAAGTTCAGCCTTCTGCAACTTACGGTTCAATCTGAACAATCTGTTTTGTAGGAGAAAATACAAAACGGAGAAGAAACAGAACAATTACAAGAGGGTATGTCCTTGGACCACTAAAAACGTGAATCAGAAGTGATTTTACCTATGCTAAATACAAAGAACGGCACACGCTTTTGGTTTACAAGGTCGCAGGACGACAGTTCAGCAGTATGAGCAGGTGTAAGTTTAAGGCATTACTAATACATTTTCACTAAATTTGTGTCAGTAACACACATTCCAACACACTCTTAAACTGAATTTTAGTGCTGTTTTGTTTTCACAAAATAAAATCACCAACACTGTGAGACCTTTGTCACAAGAGAATAATTTTACAAGTAAAAGCATTATTTCCTACAGCCCAACTGGTTGTTATCCACCGATTAGAAGGTGCTCCAATGCTCTGATTTCTCCATGTGATTTGTGTGGCATTTACCAACGCTAAGTACAAAGAATTTACATTTTTACATTTATGAGGGCACGGGATGCGTTATTATGAGGACGATCTTTTCACAACAATTCAGCAATTTGAGGATATGTTTGAGAATGTCACTTTTCGGAACAATTCTGCAGTTTGAGAACACAAGAATCCAACTCTAAGAATCTAACTTTTCTTAGAAGCCATTTTTACATAAACAACCTCAAAAGAACTCTTTATGCCCTTTTGTCCCTCATTTTCTTCAATTACCGACATTCAAGGATTTAAACTGGCTGGTCAGAGATGCTCTATCAGCAAACGAGTAGAGAGCTGCATTCGCCCGAGACTTATCTCCACGACGCAGAGGCCAGACCTCCATCATTCTCGCCTCTATCTCATCAGCACGGCCAGATATCCTTTAAAAAAAAGAAAGACGGGTTGCTTTTTGCATCCGGTCTCCCAGGATACGCACACTTGCCATCTGCTCTCTCTTTACATCTCTTTATTGACAAACAGGCCAGGCGACCCTAACATCCCTCTCCTAAAGCGAGATAATGGCAGATACAAGGTGACATGGGGAATATTGGGAGAAGATGAAAGAGAAGAAGAATGGAGGATGGGATCTCAGGGAAGAGAGCTATTGTCTGGGTTAAAAGGCTTAATTTGTTATTGTGGAGGCTGTATCTGTGTCTGTCGACTTTCCAGAAGTGGCATCCGATCAGCTAACATGCTCACTGCATCACAGTGCGCTCTTTGCAGCTGTATGATGGAGTCAGATGATGGGGCCAAGATGGAAGCAAGAATCCATGGCCATGACAAAGCTTAGATATAGTTAGCTACTTTTACTCTGTGTCGTGCAGTGTAGCTAACTTCTATATTTAAACAGTAGCTTGACTGTAACTTAGCGACTTTTAGTCGTAAATAGCTTGTAGCTTGAAAATCTACTGTTTAAAAGCAACAGTGGAGGTGTTTGCCAACTGCTTTTAAGAAGAAATTTGTTCTTAAGCAGAGATGTAGTGTGTTACAAAAGTAATGCAATGACATTAATGGATTACTTTTTGCTGTAATGCAATAATGTACGCAATGCCAACACATTTTCAGTAACATTTAGTAAAACCCATTACATATTTCAGTAACATTTTTAATCCATAATTTAGAGCTGTGAGACCACAAGACTTTGGCACAAGATGATAATTTCAAATTCAAATTCAAATTTATTTATATAGCGCTCTTAACAACAGTCATTGTCACAAAGCACTTTACATATAACTGGCCTAAACCCCCCAACAAGCAAGCCTGAGGCGACAGTGGCAAGGAAAAACTCCCTCTAGTAGGAAGAAACCTTGAGAGGAACCAAGACTCGGCATCCTCCTCCGGGCGACCGGGCGCAGAAACATTAAATGCACAACAAGCAATAGTTCAAGATGAGTTGTTAGTTATTTAAAGAAGCAAAGATACAAAAATAGTCCAAGGGGTATTTCGAACCCCGGGTTGTTGCTGGGCCACTTACAGGATCCTCTCTGCAAGATTAAGCTGAAATTAGTTCAGTATTGTGCTGCTAATTAGTAGAGGTCCATAGGGTCCAATCCCAGTTGGTTTCATGATGATGTCTCCATGGAGTCCTGGTGCGGGTTCAGGATCAGCTCGGGAGGGTTGACAAAATCAAGCGTCAGCTCAGGACGTCTCCGGGGAATCCTGGTGAGTTCGCTGTTTCACAAGTAAAAGAGCGATTTCCTTAAAAAAAAAATTGTGTAACGCCACCCCATTTTTGCTTTGAAAGTTTGCTTTGTTTTGGCCATCGAGCCTTGTTTGTTTTTCAATAAATTCCACAGAGCAAGAGTTGCGATAGTGTCTCGTTTTTTGAAGCCGTATACGCCAACATTACATTTAGCCCTTTTTAGCTCTTTTATGGCTAAAAAATGCAACATTTGCAGTGCGTTTACAAGTATTAATCAAAACAACTGGTTTACTCTTTAAAACGAGGACGGGGGATCCATTGCTACACAAACAAACTAGCAAACAGTTTATGAACGTATCACCAATTACAAACTTGTAAACTTTTCTTATATTTTTTCTTAAGAACCAATAAAAAAATGCGAGAAGATACTGGTAATGTAATATAAATATGAATTACTGACATTACAGGAGAAAGGGAAATGTGGCAAGAAATAAAGGAAAACAACAGGAAACCTGTCAATGCTTCTCAAGTAAATTTACATTATTATTGGAGTGTTGATTCAACTTTAAAACAGGCCATGCTTTCGGGTTGAGATTTAAGGCAAAATGTTGCAGAGGATGGAGTGGGGAGAAAAATCCAATCTCTTTCTGGCTGAGTGAATATGAACTGATTCTGATTCTGGATATCCCTGAGGACAAACATTTTAGCCTCTGAAAGGATAAAAGGAAAGAAAAGCCTTTTAAAACTTCGCTGAGAAAAGGGAAAACACACAGGCACAGACACGCACAACAAATCCGTAGACCGGATCGCTCAGACCGATACAAAGACGAGGGCAGATCGGCATCTTAAGTATGGTGACAACGTTTTATAATGAAAACCAAAAAAGCTGTTTACACACCACAATGTGCAGCAAAATGAGCAGAGAAACTCATTAATAAACACAATTAGAGGAGAACAACATCGTAAGATGCTAATTGTTGGCTATATTTGAATATGTGGGAAAAGTGTTCCATGAAGAGGAAGAAAATTTCAGTCGAACTTCTTTCCCTACAAACACGTTCATGTGAAAAATTAGGATTTTCTTAATGGTCTCTGTTGACTTGATGTGTGTTGATGCCGTATTTGTAGAATATGCTTAGAGACTATAGCTGATATCCCAATAACTATATCGTCGCTGTCAGAAGGAAACCTTTTATGTCCAAAACGGTTATTTTTCTAAACATATGAACATTGCGTCGTCAAAATTTGCATCACTCAGACAAAATAAAGATGTTGTGACTTGTTGCGCTCTCGGCTTCTGCACAAGGGGTGGAGTTAAGAGGGTTTGAAGCATCCAATGAAGTTGAAAGATGTTTTTAACACTCAATATTTATCAAACTGTAGGCCAACATGAAGACTGACCAATGGAATTGGATTTATGACTAAAAATAAAAATGACCAAAAATGGACTTACAAGGTTTCTGCCTGACAGCCAGGATATATATCATGGTCTATATATTGTCTGGGGACGGTGGTGGTCCATTGGTTAGGATAAATGGTTCTGGACCAAGAGGTTGTGGGTTCAAATCTCACCTCTGGCACTAACTGGGCCCCTGAGCATGACCCTTCTTAACCCCAAGTTGTTCCAGGAAGACTGTCCTGCTCTGGGTAAGAGCTTCTGCAAATAATTGTTTATGTATAATATCTAGATGGAAAGCACTGTCAGGTAATTGTCAACAAAATTGGAAACATATATGTACCGAAATACATTGGGGGTTTTTTTCCCCAAAATTTAGTCCAAATTTTCTGTCTCTGATCATTTGAAAGCATGTATTTCTTCATTTGAAGCTTTGAACGCAGAAAATAAACATTTTTGTAAACAGTTGTCGTTTGATAGAACAGCATTATCAGGATGTTGCAATGGTGCCAGATGTCTGTCAGATTGATGCGAAACTTCGCAAAATTCCGGCACAGTTGCTTGGAATAATTCAGTATTTTTAAAAACCTGATTTTACTCACTCTTTAATGTTTGCCTGAATCCATGTGGTGATGCGTAACACTGCAAATCACCATGTAAACAATGAAAAAATATTACTATAAACAGTAAACTCAAATATATAAATGAATTTATGCACTTCTGTTTGTAAAACTTTATTAAAATCCCATTATTTTGGAATGAGTGCATTTACAAGTTTTGCAATTCTGTCGCAATTAAGTAAATATATGAAATAAATGGGCCTTCAAGAGAGAACAGGCCACTTCAGTGAACAGCCAGGGCAAAGGTCGATCGCCATCCTGTCTGGTCGGGGCTGGTGATCGAGTTGGAATTAAGAGTAGCACCAGCTTAAGAGCCCCCTCCTCCTTTCAGCACATACAGCTCATCAGTTTACACACACATTTAATCAAGAAAGATGGTGCTGGCCAAGGACACGGAGCAGGAGGCGGTCATGAGGACCGGACAATTACTGCATCCTCTCTGCGGCTGGAGAAAAGCTTTCAGAGTTGATGCATGAGCATGTAAATCAGCCACGGGAAGCGCAGGTCAGGATAAATACAGATTTGTTCCAGGCGTTTGAGTCTTCCAGATCTATAGAAACATCACCCAAAGGTGCTATTGCTACTAAGAAATTAATGAAATTTAGCGGAGACTTAGCGAAATTAATGCATAATAACACCTGACATTCACTGTGATTGCTGGGTGCCAGCAATATTATTTCAGTTATTATTATTTTATTAATTATCTCTTTATTATTTCATTTTCGTCCCCATCTTATTTTTTTCAACCCATTGAGAATACATTGGCTATTACATTTCTTTTCAGTAGCCCAACTTGTAGTTTTTAAAAAGTGTAATTCCTCGTATTGACCACAAGAGGTCACCAGAATTAAGGCTGTCATTATCTAATTTTGCCACAAGGGGCAGTCGCCTTTAAGGTTATAATATCCTAATTTGGCCACCAGGAGGTCATCACCTTTAATTTTGTAATCTCCGCACAAGGGGCTGTTATGCTTAAGATTGTAATCTGCTAATTTGGCCACCAGGGGGCCGTTACCTCTAAAATTGTAACCCCTTTATCTGCCCACTAGGGGACTGTCACCTTTAATCTCCGAATTTGACCACAACAGGGTTGTCACCTTGAAGATAGAAATCTCCTCATTTGACCACATGGGAGCAGTTACCTTCAAGGTTTGTTTCTCCTAATTTAGCCACAAGGGACCATAAGATTAAGATTGTAACCTCCCAATCTGGACACCAGGGGGCTGTCACATTTAAGATTGTAATCTTCTAATTTGGCTACAAGGGGGCTGTCACCTTCAAGGTTCTAATCTCCTAATTTAGCCACAAAGGGCTGTTACGTTTAAGGTTGTAATCCCCTAATCTGGCCACAAGGGGTTGTCACCTTGAAGACTGCAATCTCCCAATCTGGCCACCAGGGGGCTGTCACATTTAAGATTGTAATCTCCTAATTTAGCCACAAGGGGCTGTTACGTTTAAGGTTGTAATCCCCTAATCTGGCCACCGGGGGCTATCACCGTCAAGGTTCCTATCTCTGCATTTGGCCACTTTTAAGACTGTAAGGGGGGCATCACCTTTAAAATTATTACCTCCTAATTTGGTCACCAGAGGATTTCACCTTTAATCTTGTAATCTCCTAATCTGGCCACCAGGGGGCGTCTCCATCAATGTTGGCATTGTTTCTTTAGTGCTCAAGGGAGCAACACTGCTGAATTATGAGCAGCTTGATTAATTTAACAGCTAGGTCAAATATAACAACAGCTTATCATTTCTTTTTATTAACCTTTTCACTCTTTTATCCCTTTTGACTTGTATAACTGTATGTGAAACATAAAGAAAGAATTCTGAAACTCTTGTATGAATTTAACAAAGTGAAAAATAACAGCTCTTACAGCGCACCGACCAACTCATCACCACATTTCGATTTCGTCTAAATAACTATTTCCCAGAATCCCCAGAGAAGCGATGCGTGGCAGGTTCGTGCCCCCAATAGGAGGTCAGTTTTTTTTTCCCCATGCACCATTTTCCTTCAAAATCACTCTGACCCAAATTAAAAGACTGCAGGAGACCCCGTGAAGTCCGGAATTGAGAGCCCAGCGTTGCGCTGAGGGACAGCAGGGCGTTTATTATTTAACCGTCCACTGATGCAGAAACATCAGGGGGACGTGTGTGTGTGTGTGTGACAGGCAAGATTCCCAGAGGACAGGGAGAGTCTGTTTTAGCGCCAGGTGAGACAATGAGTGCCAAGTGTAGGCTTTATTTGTGCATCCCAAATCCTAGATGGAGTCATTAATGGGAAACACAGGACACAAATGCTGTGCTTTAACAGCTCCAATGTTACCAAATCTGTAATAAAAGCACAACAGATTACAAGAAATAAACGTGCTGTAACACACACACACACACACACACATACACATACAGTACTGTGCAAAAGTTTTAGGCAGGTGTAAAAAAATGCTGTAAACAAAGAATGCTTTCAGAAATGGAAGTGTTAATCATTTATTTTCATCAATCAACAAAATGCAGTGAATGAACAAAAGAGAAATCTAAATCAAATCAATATTTGGTGTGACCACCCTTTGCCTTCAAAACACCATCAGTTCTTCTAGGTACACTTGCACACAGTTTTTGAAGGAACTCGGCTGGTAGGTTGTTCCAAACATCTTTTTTTGTTTTTAGTGTTTTGAAACAGTGGAAGGTCTATACTGTACTATAATCATGAATAAGTTTCACTAAAAAAGCATGCCTTTCCGTCCTAAAACGTGACTTTCTTGAGGTGAAATTCAATTCAGCAGAATGTTAAAGTTTCTGTTTTGACCGCTCTGCTTCAATATTTACGCTAAATCACTGGTTGACTAGCGTGAAGATATTTCTCGAATCATCTTTGTCTCGAGTTCCAGTTAACCCCTACTTGGCGGTAGGCTATCCGTGTGGCTGTGAATGCAGCGTAGGCTACCGTAAATACAAACGTAGCCGCGACCGCACCAAGCGTCTGTGAGTGCTACGGCGATAGTCAACTTCAAAGGCAGATTTCTCCGTTTCTCACTCGGCGTGACAGGAGAAACCCGACTCCTTTGAATGTTGATATCTCAGTCATATGTCGTCTGATTCATTCCATATAGGTATCGTTTTGAAGGTTGATTTATGCCTTTCATGAAAACGTAATAACTCAATTTTGAAAATTTGCGACAAGCGACTGGTTTTGCCGTGGAGCGTCACATTTATATATGTATATATACACACAATAAAAAGGATGGAATACAATAAAAGTTGATTTTATTGAGAAAGAATGCAAAATTTATGACTTGAATAATTTTTCTTTAATACAAATCTAAAGTGAAGTGAAAAAAACACTAAAGTAATAATGCTCCAATTACTTTGTAATATATTAAACATGCAGCAGGAATTAACAGGAGTGTGTAGAGGTGCGGACGCTGCACCGTACGAGGCCGGTGTATAGATGCAAATGCACTCCCATACATTTGTGAACGTAATCAAAATTTCATTACTACAGTGAGCAGTCATGAAATGCACCAATGTTCTGCAGCACAGCTTTTTGGGAAAGTCTCAGCTGCCTTATTCATATTCATATATTTTATTTCTCTCATCTGGAGGCCAGCGCTTTCTGACTCAGGCCATGCATCATTCATGACTGCATCTAACGCCATCTGACTCACAAACCGATTCTCAGATACAGGCCTGCACGTCAAGCCAGACAACAGAGACTCTCTCTCTCTTTCTCGCGCTCCCGCTCTCTCTCAAACAAGAGCACAAATCAGCCGCATACGTGTAGCTTCTCAGCTTTCTGTTCATCTTGATGGGGAAATTTATGTAAATGTCTCTTGATTGGGGCTGAAGAGTTGTATAATTATCATTATCATTATTAACATGTCTAGGGTTCTCAATATTATTTCTTTGTTAACTCAAAACGCTCTGTTGCAACATTTATAATACTGTCTGCTTGGCATTTACGAATAAATCACGACATTATATATGTCATCGAGATGTTGACCACTTTAGCAAAATGTCACTATTCTGGTGAAAGCATACATAATTCATACCATGCACAACTCATGTATACGTAAGCAAATCTGTAGCAATTATTTTCTTCAACGTATTTTAGAGCTTCCAGAGGCAGGGTGATGCCTTCTCTGGCTTCTAAAGGCTTTGTGTTGTGTTTCACTGGTCATATCACCAAAGCTAGAAATAAAAACAAACTATGGCATAGGCTGTCTGTGTATGTGTGTGTGTGTGTGTGTCATTGCTGATGGAGAACATCAGACAAAGAGGGAGAATTTAATTTTCTACAGGTGTAGCCATGCGGTTGCAGTATTAAAAGCATGATTTCTCACAGCCATGGACCAGGGGTCATGAATAAGGTCTCATCCCTCGCTCTGAATATGTTTTTTTATGCCTACCGGCACTCAATAGAGCTCAAGCAGCTTGTGGGTTATTGAAAGCCAAAATTCACAAAACAGCATAAGGGAGAAGCACATAAACCGCATACGTGCTAACCTGCCAAACGCCTGCTTAATGGATGGAAAATGTTTGTGAAGTTTTGTGGTGAAAATGTGTGCTACGGTCTTGGCAAAACAATACAATTAATTTGCACATATTTGGCATTATGTTATAGCTGTGAATATTTGTGGAATAATATGTATAAATATATATGAGTTTGAGCCCCGGGTCGGCCATAGGGATTTCCTGCGTGGAGTGTGCATGTTCTCCCCATGTTGGCATGGGTTTCCTCCGGGGGGCTCCGGTTTCCTCCCTCAGTCCAAAAGCGTGCAATATAGGTTAATTGGTGACTCTAAATTGGCCCCGTAAGGTGTGAGTGAGAGTGTGTTATTGTCACAAAGCACTCTACATATGTGACCCTCCACGGCAAAACCAGTCCCTTGTCGCATATTTTCAAAATTGAGTTATGTTTTCATGAAAGGGCACAAATCAAGCTTCAAAACGATACCTATATGGAATGAATCGACGACATATGACTGAGATATCAACATTCACATACATACATACATACATGAAAATGTGTGCTACGGTCTTGGCATATTAATGAGTAGGGGTGTTGAGATTAATCACATAAGCAATGCATTTACTGGCCATGGCATAAAAAATGGAATCGTTGACCTGATAATCGTACACGAATTGAATCGTGAGACCAGTGAAGGTTCACATCTCTATTAATAAGCCTAAATATTGACCTGATCTAATACACATTAGCCATCCATTCCATTCATTATCCAAACTGGCGTCGCGGTGGGACTGGAGACTGTCTCGGGATCTACAGGCTCAAGGCAGGGACCAAGCCTGGGCAGGCGCCAACACACCGCAGGCTAACACAATTTAAATATATATTTTTGTTGATAGTACAAAGGAGTTACAAAGTTTTTACAGGTCAAAAACATCCTCACAGATAAATTATTTGATGTGGTTTTTATTGTCTGACCTAGAAACACTCAATGCGAATTATGTGAATGGTGGTCCAAAAAATTATGCATCCAATTTTGAGGTTTTACAAAAGGAAAGCTACGTAGAAGCAATTTAATCCAATCTCCCATGCTGTTGAAAAACTGCTTAAAATCTCTCAACTACTCCAAATCCATAAAAGCCTATTCCGTTGAACAGCAAAGATGGCAGATTCTCTTTGCTGCATCAAACGTCAACAATTTTCAGTTGTTGCCTTAAGAAGACACTGATGTCAGGGATTTTGCTTCATTCCTTTATGCTGGAAAGTTGTTAAAGACGGTTATTTTCTGTAAATATGCTATTTGTTGTTTGCTAAGACCCTTAATCCCAAATTGCTCTCAGGGAAAATGTCTCGGAAATTAGAAAAATGGACGTCGGTCTGAATAAAAGCATATGCTAAATGCTGTAAATGTAAATGTAAGAGGTTGTGGGTTTGAATCCTACCTCCAGCACTAGGTTGTTAAGCAAGACCCTTACAGTCTGCGTCCACCAAATGCGTTTTTTCGTGCTGAGCGCGCCTATTTTTAATACAAATCCTATAAGCTTCAGCGCTAAATAACGCTGGGGGAGTGCTTCAAGTTGAAATCCGTTCAACTTTTACAACGGCGCTGCGCTCATCAATGTCACTTCTCTCTTGCTAGCCAATCAAAATCGAGGAAGGGGCAGGACATGCACAGTCAAGAACTCATATGCATACCGGGCGGTATGGTAGTGCAGTGGTTAGCGATGCCACCTCACCGTGAGAAGGTCCTGGGTTCGATCCCCGGATCGGCCGTGGGGCCTTTCTGTGTGGCGTATGCATGCTGTCCCCGTGTTCACGTGGGTTTCCTCCAGGTGCTCCGGTTTCCTCCCACAGCCCAAAGGCATGCACTGTAGTTTAATTGGTGACTCTAAATTGGCTCCGTAAGCAGTGTGATTGGCGACTCGGATAATGAATGAATGAATGAATGAATGTTAATTACAATGAAATTAAAATCTGAAATGTGAACTCAAGTCAATAGTCACAACAACATAAGAGAAAGCAGCAACGCCGACCGCATTAAAGGTGAAGACTTTCAGCGAACGCAATCCATGCCTCTTACCCCGGAGTGCTGAAATCTAAAGGTGTTATTGTATCATATTTCACTCGCTCACGCTGAGAGCCCTGTCAGACCGACTCTGATGTAGATGAATGCTGCGATCATACTTTCATCACTCCTTTGGTATTGACCTTCCCATCCTGCAGCCGGCGTCTCTGTTAAACAAATTATTACAAATGCATGGCCCACGGAAAAGGGCTGCACCGAACGATGGCTTTTAGATTGGCCGGAGCTTTGCATCGCGACCCCCCCACCATTTGCTGTATCGATCGCCCCGGCGCTGGTTGAAGCTGCGGCGCTTTCATGGTCGGAATTCAGGAACTGACCGAATGCGGGAAGGTGTATCAGGAAGCTAAAGGTTGCCCGTCAAGAGAAGTGTTATTTGAAAGTGAAAGCGAGTGATTATTTGTCATTGTGAACACACCGCAGCACATTGTGAAGGAGCAGTGCTTGGAGACGGTACCTTGCTCAAGATGAAAGTGAAAGTGAGTGATTTTTTGTCATTGTGAACACACCACAGCACAGCACACAGTGCACCACAACCAAATGTGACCTCTGCATTTAACCCTTCTGTGAGGGAGCAGTGAGCAGCTAACAAGCGCCCAGGGAGCAGTGCTTGGAGGCGGTACCTTGCTCAAGATGACCTCAGAGGTAACTTTCCCGGTCTGGGATTCAAACCTGCGACCTTCTGATCATGGGAGCAAATGCCCTACTGTTACGCCACCAACTGCCCCAAATAATAATGTATATATCACATAAATATTATCAAGAAAAACTGATCATTGCTGAATTTGATCAAGACATCCGCTGTTCCATGTTGGCTGCATTTAACCTGCTAACAATACATAAAAAGCCTACTTTTACCTTCTCAAGAAGGTACTTTAAACTCTAAAACAGATTAAACTCGTCTTCTGCCTCCTCTGGCCAGGTTGATTAAAGAATGAAAGTAATATTGCTCTGACCATCCTCTATATTTTCTAATCTGCACCATTAATTTAAATTAATTGCGATTATTTTGCAGCCAATAGCCAGCCTTGACCACGGAGCCGAGTTAATGTTGATTCATTTACTGAACACGGTCATCTGTTACTTAAGAAATAGCCCCAAGTATGAAAAACAAATCATATGCCATTCCATTTTATACCTCATTTAGCAGGCTAAGCAGATAACCCATTATTGCCTTGTGGCAGAAAGAATTTTTTAAGAAGAGAATGCACTTCTAATGGTAGTGGAATTAGCAAAGCTAAGTGCTTCACACTCCAGAGGTCGGGGTTAGAAATGATGGAATATGATCTCGTATTGGCAAAATGAAATCAGCTGTACTGCGGTGCTCTTAAGGGTGAGATTATTTATGAAAGTGAGAATAAAAAGGAGAAGGGAAATAATAATAGAGAGAGTTTTTGCATTGTACGGCATCACACATTACTCTAAAACGCATGGCAAATTCATGTGTATATTATGCTAAATATATATTATGGACAAAGTATTCTTTTTAGATAAATTACCGTATATTTATTCAATTACACTATAAATACATTCACTTATATGTTGCTCATATACCAACATATTTTAAATATATTCTAAATATACACTTAATTGCCGCTTTGGTATATTGTGGTACATTTATCAAATGTATTGATACATTAAAATAATATTTATTTTCATTTTGTAATTGCATTCAGGGGCATTTTGTGTATTTTCCAAAGACTGTATTGTACTGATCAATAAATATGTCTCTTAGTGTATTCACTTGTTCTAAAACTTACAACATAATGCAGTTAAAATTAAAAACAATACAATTAATTTGCACATATTTGGCATTATATAGGCAATGTTATAGCTGTGAATATTTATGGAATAATATGTATAAATATATATGAGTTCGAGCCCCGGGTCGGCCATATAGGTTAATTGGTGACTCTAAATTGGCCCTGTAAGGTGTGAGTGAGAGTGTGTTATTGTCACAAAGCACTTTACATATGTGACCCTCCACGGCAAAACCAGTCGCTTGTTGCAAATTTTCTAAATTGAGTTACTGTGTTTTCATGAAAGGGCATAAATCAGCCTTCAAACGATACCTATATGGAATGAATGGGACGACATATGACTGAGATATCAACATTCAAAGGAGTCGGGTTTCTCCTGTCACGCCAAGTGAGAAACGGAGAAATCTGCCGAAGCGACTATCGCCAGAAGTACCTGGCTACATTTGGTGTCGTAATACGCAGATTTACGGTAGCTCACGCTGCATTCGCTGCGCTTATGATATTTCATCATGTTAGGTTAATCTGAACCAGAGACGAAGATGATTTCGAGAAATATCTTCACGTTTAGTCAACCAGTGGATTTGCATTGTAGTTATTGAAGTAGAGCGTCAAAAACAGAAACTTTTAACATTCTGTTCGAATTCTCACCCCAAGAAAAGTTTTAGGAATATTTGAAAGGGTTTTTCAGCGTAAATTTATTGACAAATAAGTACAGTATAGACCTTCCACTGAAAACAAAAATGAAAAACAAAAACTAAAATTTACCAACATAAACAAAACAAGTCAGGAACCTGGTTTGCCGTGAGAAATACATATAACAGGCCCGAAACTCTCAACAAGCAAGATTGAGGGCCACAGTAGAGGAGAAAAACTCAGAGAAGACGCTTGAGAACTAAGAGTCCCAAAGAAGTGACCTCCTATCCTCCTCTGGCTAATTCTGCTACAGACAGAACAAACATTTACTACAATAAATAAACGTTAGTTCAAGACACGTTAATGAATCATTTTTAAAGACGGAAGATATAAAAATAGTCCAAACGACATTTTCGAATCCTATTGCTGGGGCAACATTGAGATCCACTCAGCAACATTAGTTCAATATTAAATTGGTAATTCAGTTCAAGTCCATAGGGTCTGAAAAAGTCCCAGCTGGTTCCAGATGATGGCGTCTCCCTAGAGTCCGGGTGAGGGTTCAGCTGGCCAAGAGTCAGCTCGGGAACAGCTCGGAAAAAAGAAGAAAGAGAAGAGAGTTGTGTCTCATACCCAACCTCCCAGCAGTGAAGTAACCACAGTGCCTGCCAAAAAGGACAGTTGGAAGGTAGCACCGACATGAGGGCTTCCAGGGGTCTCGGCGTCACACCAAACCACCGTCAACAAACTTGAGTGATCAGAGAGAGTGGCAGTACGACAGCCTCAGACCCCTTCATGAATATCTTGCATAAGACATAAAAAATATAGTTTATTTCAACAATAATTATTATTCATTTCTCTATGAGATCCATATGCTCCCAGTACATTGTGTTTTCTTATAGAGCGAGAATAGCATCAGGGCACTTTGTTCTGGAACAAAATGCCAACTCGACCTGCTCTCATCATGGCTTTTGTACGTCTCCTGTCTTTTTACAGACTGAATATCAGACCGGAGTGATCCGTTCTCGGCTCGCCAATGATGATCACTAACGATCCAGCGTGGTCTAGCTGACACAGGATTCCAGCAGAAGCTTCCAAACTTAATATAGCTTGAAGTTAACTTTAGGGACAGAAAAAGGTGGCATGGTTTTGGCTTTTGTTCTGCCCCTAAGACATAATCTCATAATCTGAGACCACAATCTTGCTAATTTTCCTGAGAAGTGGCATCAAAAACAACATTGGTTGCACGTACTTTGTTTTATAATAGACCAGCGCATATCAATACTGAAGACACCTCTGCTCTGTACATGACAATAAAGAAAGTAAGAAAGTTTTACGTATGTGCATTTATAATAATACACAATTTGTTACATTTTAGACACTAATTTGATCATTTTTTTCCATTACAACTACTAATGAAGGGTTTATTTTGCTGTCTTCAGGCTTTTATATAACATAGACAATGCAATATCTAATATGTTGGATAAATAAAATTAATATGTAATGATAATATGGTTCCTGTGTATGTATATGATAATATATACATGTATCTATACTGCTTTTCAGTATACCGAGGTGTGTACATATATATATATATATATATATATATATATATATATATATATATATATATATATATATATATATATATATATATATATGTACATATAAATATTAATTTTTGATTGAAATACCATCAAACCTTGTGTTTTGGCTGTGTTTTGCCCATGTTTTGACCTGATCCTGCATGAGGAACGAGGAGCTGTTGTGAGAAGAGGAGACTCACCAATGTGCTCTGGGGAGCACGCCCCTGACACTGATATTCCCGCGATCTGCAGTCACAAGCATAAAGGCAGCAGTGGTCAATAGTCCCACACGCAGTCAAGGACTATAATATGCATTTTCCACGTCCAATTACTTCCCCAGCCAAATGCAGGCGAACGCAAAGAAGGAGGAGAAGAGAATGGACCTCGACAGAGCCCCAGTGCATAGATCACCCCTCTGCTGCTGGGTCCATTGAAACACTGGCACTGAGTCTCCGGTGCAAGAAAAAAGGGGAGAATCTTCAGCACGAGGAGAGTAAAGCCATTACATAAAGAAAGAAATACCATCACACTCAAGGTTGCTTTGTAAGACCAGGCCAAAATGAAGCTGCCCTTGCCTCTTTATAATTTTAATTGGGGTAATATTGAGTGCGCCCCAAGAGTTACAAAGATTCTCAGTAAGCAATAAGCGTGATTGTGTTCGACACATTTCTATCAGAAGCTGCATTAACATTTTCAGCAGTTTGAGCTAAGCCCTTCTACTCTACGCTCCAAACATGCATCAATGAACCTCGGCTGCCGATTATTGTGTTATCTCTTCAACACTTTTTCCTTTTCTTGTACGACTTTTTGATCGTTTCTGACCACTGCAGAGTCTAACCGTCATCACAAGCCGACCTCATCACTCAAACTGTTGCCCCTTTATGTTTTTCCCAACTGCCCAATGGATGGTAGATGTACGGACTGGAAGCTGAGTGGATGGATGGATAGGATAGATGGATGGATGAGCCAGGACAAGGAGTTGCATGGATGGAAGGATAGATGAGCTGAAGGGTTGATGGATGATGAGTTGGGTGAGTGGAGCTGGATGATGGATGAGGTTCCTAGCCCTACTCAGCACTATCACCACTAGGTCCCGCCAACTCCTCCATCCGTCCATCCATCCATCCATCCATCCACCTCATCCATTCCTCCATCTATCAGTCTAACTCATCCACACACCAGTTTATCAATCGAAGCTGCTCTGGAAAAGAGCTCTGAATATATGTATCCCCTAAATAAACATTACAATCCTAAAAATAGCTGGAAATGCACAAATATTCAGATATATATAAATATTAAATGCGGTGTTGTATGATGAACAACGTAAATGAGTATGTGACATTCAAAAAGTTCAGAAAGTATCTAGGTTACCCTAAAACAGGTGTTGCCAGCCTGTGTCCTCTGAAAGAAGACACTAAAACGGATGTCTTATAAAATTAGGAGATGGACCTCACTCTCTGCTATAAGCTGTAACTGTAACCGTCTTGATGGACCTTTTGAATTAAGACCATTTAAGCTTATATAGAGTACTGAAGCAGTAGTAGATTCTGCCGAGTGCACTTCCATTATGATTACTTCATCGGATCCATATCTATTTTTACACACATTGTATACTACTTACCATGCATGCGTGTAATCTCAGTAAACAGAGCTCAAGATATGCCAGATTACATGCTTTGTGGGACGATAACAATCGGATTCCTCCCTGTTCCAGTCTACCATGTAAAATTGATTTGGATTGCTTACACAAGGACATCTCCCATTTATAAAGACGGTAAGACATCGTAGCTATTTATCTTAGGATACAAGAGATCCGGTTTTGATTTCATCATTTTCCAGTAAGGAAAAGTCATACTTAACACATTTCACACACAATTAAACCAGGGATTTAAAAGACTGATATACAGGGGCATTAATCAGACCGAACGGTTCAAGCCGTGCCTTCTTTGAGGCTCACAATGTCCTCACTAAAAGCCTCCTCGCCAATCAATAAATATCCAGCAGCACTCAGATGTGGCCAATAAAACGTTTTCCAGAGGCCACAGAATTTGCCGTATCGAATGTCGCCATTGTTGCCATCGGCTTCGGTTTTCTATAGAGTCCCATCCTTCCGCCTTACAAACGAAGGGGACGCCGCTTTCCGAAGGCGCTGCCGATGCCGCCTCTTGCCACAAAATGAATGTCTGCTGATTTCTCAGCACCGTTTGGATGAAAGCCTCTATTCCCCTGCCCCATAAAAAACAGAGATTTACCCATTTATCAAAAGAGAAACTGGATCCGTCTCTGCTGCACTTTGGCAGGCCGACTAAATGAGTTATAGACCCATTTAGCCCTTCATCACCGGCGGATTCAGACGATGAGCTGGTGGAACAACAGTAAAGTCTGTGCCAATTGCCGTCTCTGTTGCCTTCTGCCTTGCCTTTAAATGCACGCTTCATTGATGTGACTTCTCCAGGCACTACTACTTCTCCTCCTCCTCCTCACCACCAGGGGCGTTTTCTGCTCTACAGTTACGTATGTTTGACCCTTATTAAACCACGACTTTTTCCCTCCTGCAGTCCACACATTTAGCTTTGTTACAATTTATTTAAATTTTTTCTGCACCTTTGGGACTAAATTTGACAACACAGAGATGATTATAACAGATAACGGAAGCCATGCATTAGGAATATGTGTTCAGTTGTGCATTAAAATGTTTGAATACGTTCCAACCAATCAATTCTATTCAATTGCGCCACATTTCATTATCATCCCGTTTTGCTATCAGGTGTGTTTCAGAGCCGGTTCATCAGGGCTCGAAATGATTTAGAGAATTACTACCAAAATGGCGAGTCTCAGAGAAACTTCCATTCTCAGGCCATAACTTATCTTGTCTACTGGCACATGTTGTACGACAGCTTTAAACTTAATGCAATCAAACAAACTTAATCATATCCAAAGCGCCTTTGCATCTCTTATTACATTTGACTTCTAACTAAAAAATCTAAATGTTATTCAGTAACAGCAACAACGCCATTTTAGCTACATTCCCTAAAACACAGCATCAGCTAACTCAAATCATGCTATAAATCTGCCAACAGCGTGCCACAAATTCTAGATCTGCTCAACATAACAACAAACAAAAATCATACTTTTCCTCATTCCGCCACAGGGCAAAAAACGTTTTTCTTTCCTGCCACTATGACCTTTACTGCACCAACACTTTCTCGCCGAGGCCATGCCTGGTCTTTTTTCAGTTTCAAAGAGGAGCCGCACCACGCCGCCGCTGCTGGGTGACATTTGATATCGAAGCGTCACTTCATCCCCAGCCGAGTTTGCCGCATCCGATCATACCGCGAAAGCAACCACGAGGGCGCACCGGAACCATCCGAAAACGCTATGCAGATGAAGCGGGCACGGCCAGTGCCGTTTCTGTAATTACGAAAAGCTGTTTCACTTTATAGCGAATTGCCAGCCATGGCCTTCACAGCAGGGGTGTAACGTTACATTGATATACATCGATGCTGCCATTTAATTATCAACGATCCCATAATATTGATCCGAAATGAAAATACTGATCAGAGATTATATATATTATAATGTCACTTTTTTATTTAAATGGAGGTGAGTAATTGTTTTTCATTCATTTCAGTTGAGCTCACGTGAGCTAAAATGATATTGTAAAACAATATTTTAGTTGCTTTTGATAATTTGATATGAATGCAAGTGATTGTCTTGAATCAGCATATGATATTGTCCCATCATATTATAGACATTGAAAGATATCAAAACGCTGTCCGTCGAACCAACATAATATTGTGTCGTGAGCACTCTTTCTCCCCCATATTTCCAACCTTTTGGGCCAATAAGTTAAAATCGAGGGAGGTTGAGCTGAGCCGAAAAATGTCTTTAGAAAGGAGATATATGCGCTTGGAAGGTGGTGGATGGACACCACCAGAGGCCATAAAACTATCAACTGCAAGAGAGGGGAATCCATAAATACCAATGCTGACCGGCCACACCCACTCTGCCTGCATTCCAGCCTCCAACCTCCGGCCCTGGATCAGGAGGTTTTACCGCTTATGTCCACAGAAAAATATACAAACGCATTTGGCTGCACATATTTATTTCTTTAAGGATTTGCTAATTTCAGAAGCAAATCTCAGACTTATCAGATGTGTGCTACCAGAGACTGATGGGGAGACTGTGACTGTAAATGGAGATCACTGTGGACTCAAGATTGTCTACAAAATGTTGAAAATAGCATATATATATATATATATATACTTCTTGAAATATATATATATATATATATATATATATATATATATATATATATATATATATATATATATATATATATATAAACTATATAATCACCTAAAGGCTTTAGTGATAAGAAAAATTCTAGAAATTTTTACAATTGACTGTCAATAAACTTTAGGTGCTGGTTTCTTGCACATGGATTAAGTCTAGACTTGGACTAAGTTGCAGTACCAATGGAGATTAACAATGAAGTCAAAAGTTTCTAGTTCCAGACTAGGGTAAATTTAGACTAGTGAAACTGGCCCCAGATGTTTATATCTTTAGTTTCTACATAAACCTTTCCTCTAAAAACTGATAAAATGGCTACAATTATTTGATTTGAAGTATTATGGTTAAATTAATCTTGTTAAAGTTAATTTTAGGATTTAGATTAGACATACTGTAGATTAGGTTGCTAGGGGTTGATTTAGGTATGCTCCTTAAATAAATGTTTTATAGACTGAAGTTTCTAAATTATACAAATATAATATGGTATTTTGGTGTATTTGAGTCTAGGATTTGAATTAGGTTGGGGGTTGATTTAATTCCGGGGCAAAATGCACAATGCATAAACAATGAAAAGGAAGATAAAGGAGGGGCAATGTTTTTAAAAATTACACACATATATACAGATGTTTATATAATACACTGACTGGACTTTTTCTCAGTGGCCACTAGATTATAATGTTCTTCTTTTCTGTCTGTCCTGTCTTTGTGTTCACACAATAATTCCTTCGCCTCATGTGTCTTGATTATTAACTTTCCCCATTTAGTTGGATTATATTTACATCTGTTCTGTTTAGTCTTTGTTTAACCAGATCTGTTTGTTTCATTGGTCCATTGTTTAGGTTTGCTGCTTTGCCTCCATAAACCCTTACTTGGATAATCTATAGGTTTAGCCTTTAGCATCTTGTTCGGTTAGCTTCGTGTGTGCATCAGCTTCAGCTTAATTAGCTCTCTTTATTTAGCCATGTCTTCGCCTTTTGCTACCTGTCTGTCTGAAGCGTTAGGCACCCTGCGTTGTCGTACAGGTGTTTGTTATAGAAAAGAAGAAAGTTTCAGTTCCTATGTCATAGTGCCATCGAGTCTGTTTATTGTGACATTCACTAAACGGATGCTTTGCACTGGTGCCAACGTTTTGTTTGCTGCAAGCATTCAGTGTGACGTTCTACTGATTATAGCTGATCTACCCTTACAAAAAATCAAATTTAATTTCAGGCAATGGTGGCGCTGCAGCAACGCTGCTACAAAAGTTTGCTGAAGGAATGACAAATTGCTGTAAGTACAAAATGGCTCAAAACTTTTTGTAGCACGACAAACTTTAGTGAACTTGATGACAAATCAGGATGCACAAGTTCTCCACAAAGTTTACAAAAGTCCACCACAAGTTTGCTACAAACCCACTGCGTAATATTAAATATGACCTTGCTGCAGATTTCTGGCAAAGGTTAACGGCAGCTGTCTTACCAGAAGTAATCATGTCATGTATTAAAATTCTTACACGTTAAAAACACATACTGTCCATATATATGGACTCTCCATGAAAGCTAATTCAGTTTTCTAATGTGGACGTGGATAAATTATCATCTCTCAGCCAACCAGAGAATGACAACCTTAATTGTGTCAGCCCCTTGTACAAAATAGGGAATCGCATTTTTATCCCAAAAAAGGGTGAGAAAAGAGGGGTGGTCTATTAGTCAAGTGAGTGAATATTTGTCATTGTGAACACACCACAGAAGGCAACATAGTGCACCATGTTAAAATGACTCTCTTATTTCACTTTCGGTGAAGTAACAGGGCAGCTAACCCGGAGCAGTGCTTAGACGTACCTTGCTCATAGAGTACCCCAGTGATACTCTTGCATTCAAACTACTAACCTTCCGACATCTACAACACTTATTATTATTTCAATTAGTTGAAAATGTTAGGTCATGAATGGTACGGCAAACACTGTGGAAGGAGCTAAAGTGAGAAGAAGAAGAAATAATGAAGAGAATGGTGTGATGTTGTACATATCGACTATAATACTATGTTAGCACATCATTCAAATGTGTAGTACATCGCTAAAAATTGGTTACATTGGTACATTCATGAAGGCCACACATTAATTCATCTTTTAAAAAAGCAAAAAAAAAAAAAAACCCCAGAAACATCCTCCTTCATCTTCGGGCCCCGATGCTGATTTCATTCCACACAATATCCATCGTAGCTGGCCTCGACGCTTCACGGACCTCACTTTTGTCTGACAACGAGACGAGAACGAAGGAAAAAATAAGAGAGCATCAATCCCCTTGACATGTGCCGGTGTTTACATATTCCACGCAGAGTCAGCGCTTATAGAACTTTCATTTCGCCGCCCTTGTTTGGAGCTACACCGTAGTTCTCCGAAAGCAAGCATCAGCAAGAAGAAGAAAAAAGCCCCTGATGACTTAATTACGCCCCGCGACGCTTTGGGAGAAAAACACGTTCGAGAAAGAAGCCAGCGGCCTCAACGCTTCGATCAAGGACGCGCGGCTGGATGCTGTTCAAGTCGAAGTCGGTATCGCCGGACGAAGGTTGTACAAAAGCCGATCACTCGTTGTCTCATATATTTACTAAAAAATTATATATTGAAATGTGATATTTATATTATGTCGCATATATAATATATATTTATATATATAATAAAATATGTACTTATATATGTATAAAGTATATATATATATATATACATCCTATATATATCAATCTACGTACATCAGATGCATTATAAATGTTGATTTTTATAAATTAAACACAGTATATATGACTCATACACCAACATGAACCAACGTTTTTGAAGGTTGAGAGTGTTTTAATTGTTCTGCTTGAATAAGTTCTACTAAAACGTGTAAGTTCTGTCCATTTTGCCTTTCAGAGTTGTATATTTTGATAAAATATGGTCACAAATTCCTTCTTCCATTATGGCCAAGGTGGACTCTAACTCCATCTTCCAGCTGCCAAGAGCGCACTGTGATGTAATGCCAACTCCATCTTGCAGCTTCCAAGATCGCACTGGGATGTAATGAGTGTGTACGCCTGGCATTGAGAAGCCAATCAGATGCCGTTTCAACACCAATCAGAAACACCTGCTTGTTAAAAATACCCATGTATAAAATATAATTTTAGAGTATAAAATATAGTATTTTTCAATGTAACAACATAACCACTAGCCGGACTCTAGCACGTGTAGCAGGTATTTATAAAAATAAATATTTTATTTTATTTACCTATCATCCATTAATTTAAACGACATATTTCCTCAGCCACTGAAAACTTATTATTTTGAAAAAATCAGTCAAGTGGAGATTTCTGAAAACTGTGGTTTCAGTGACTGCATGGTGACGGGGAAAACAGAGTTTTAGGTTCATAAAGAGTCGTTAAATGTGCGACAGGAAATGCCTGCTGACGTCAGATGTAAAGGCGCTAATCGTATGAAGACGCTAAAAGTAACTCCACTTCCTTTTCTTTCTATACACAGCTCCTTTATTTGCCATTGTGTATCAAGCAGCTGCATGTAAAAGTCATTGTAACCGGATGTAATTCGTCGTAATTCGCTGTAATTTTTTTTCCAGGATTCTGATTGAAGCCGGTTATGTATAGCTGCAGCCTGACTTTATTTATCTCAATTTAGTAAAATAGAGATATTTTAGAAAAAACAGGTCTCATGTGTACGAAGTTATTTTCTAAAACATCTGTGTTAATAAACACGCAGCTACGTGTGTACGGGGCCTAAGTCATAATTTGTAAAATAGTGTTACTGAAAAAACAACAAGGTTTTAAAATCAGTAGCAAATAGGAAGTGTAATGGTTAAGGAGTTGGCCCCATGATTGGAGGGCCGGTCAGTTTGAAACCCACACCGGTGAAGGTACTCATGGGAATAAAACCTTGCAGTGTTTCCTTTAAAAACACTGTCTGGTTTCACTTCACTGCGAAGGACGCATTTGAATAAGCATATGATTATATCAAGGTTTCCTGCTTAATCCTTCCTTGTTGACGAAGATTCAGCTCCAGGCGCAGGATCGCTATGTCGGATTACATCACAGAGCTGTCCAAACATTTTAAACACACTAAGGAGATCTGAGGCAACATGATGTGAGAGATGCACAGTTGCAGTCCTTAAACTTATTTTACCATGCTTACAACTATGCTGTGGCTTGGGGCCTGTGTCCACCAATGCGCGTAGCAGATTTTAATACAACTTATGAGCTTTGTCAGAGCGCCAAGAACCTTTCAGCAGAAAAAGACTTCAGTAGAGATAGTGTTTCTTATCAGCGAGCGCCAAAGTTGAACTGCTCAACAGCTGACTCACAATGTTACTTTGCTAGCTAATCAAATCGAGGATGGGGGCGGGACATACACAGTCAAGAACTCACTAACAACAATGGCGGCGTATCTTTATTTACAGAGTTTGAGGCAAACTAATGGATCAAATTTAATTGATTGTGTACTTCGCC
The DNA here is from genome assembly GCA_032718565.1 of Distichodus sexfasciatus. Lineage (NCBI taxonomy): Eukaryota > Metazoa > Chordata > Actinopteri > Characiformes > Distichodontidae > Distichodus > Distichodus sexfasciatus. The sequence continues at coordinate 33,140 of JAVGVS010000835.1, forward strand.
CACGGTTTATCTCATGTACCCACCCTACGCTTCAAAGACATGGAGATTTACTAAACGCCAGTTGCTTTCCAAGACAATTCTTGTCAGCTAAACTACCGATTCCCAAAGGAAATATGTTACACTTTTACATGCATCAAACGAATGTGAAGCATGATGACACTTTTGTAAATCTTAGCATAAACAAGCACTGAGGAGAAGCACCGAGAAAGATCTGGAAGTGATGTTTGACTGCCTCGCTGCTAAAAAACGATTGGTGGATACAGACCCAAAATGAGTCTTAAAGGACATTGCTGAGCCACTTGCCACAGAGGTTTGTGCCTATTTTGGCAGCTGCAAGATACAGTCGGAGGAAGAAGTCCACCTTGGCTAAGATGTAAGATGTAAGAATCCATGACTGTGACACCGTCTGGATGTAGTTAGCTTCCTTATTACTCTGTCGATTGTAGTGTGGTGTAGCTGACGACTATATTTAAACAGTAGCTTGGCTGTAGATCTGTCCATGGCTTTAGTGGGACAGGTGTTAGACTGACTTACCAGGGCCCCAAGTAGAGAGAGGGCCCTTGAGAAGTCTGGAATTTTGTTTTATTATGAGGCCCATGGAGACTGCTTGTGTAAAGCGGGCCCAGAATTTGGAGCTACGTCTCTGGATCTGTCTATGTGTTATGTCTTTAAACATAAGTAGCTTGTGGCTTGAAAAGCTAATATTTAAAAGTAGTTTCCCCGACACTGGCTGTAAATGTCAATGATGCACATCATTACAGTATTTTTAGGCAGGTGAGAAATTATCAACTAATTTCATAAATCCGAAAGAATTCATTAGCAAGCCAATTTGCCCAGACAACCACAGGAACAAGTGGTGAGGAACGGTGTGGCGTTTCCGTTCTTTCAAGAGAGTAAGAGCTCAAAAACAGAGAGAAAAAGACAGAAAGAAAGAGAGGGGGGGGGAGGGAAGAGAGAGAAGTTAGATACAGAACAGCCTGTACTTTTCTCCACTCATTTCTCTATGCAAATGTCCCCTTTTGAAAGGCCCTGCTTTGGTCTCTGATTTTCAGCACATGAAGCTTTAGATTTTGCTGTTTCCATTTGCACTTTTAAAGGGCTGTCATTATCAGTTTATAGGTACATTAGAAGGCAGCAATTTCACTGGCTTTCCACCAAGGCATGCCATGTTTGCCCTCAAGTTACAAGTTTCCAAGAACAGATAAGAACAGACCAAGGAGTGCTTGGTAAGGAGGGCCCTACAATTTTTGGATGGCTTGAGAGAGCTGTTTTCTGCACCGAAAGAGCCCCAAATACATCTCAGCTTACCAAATGAAGAGGGACCATCAATAAGGAAGTATTAAATTGAATCGGTTACGTAGCTCTGGAAAAATGAGAGGCCACATCAAAAGCTCTAGCATTTTGGTTTTATAACGACGAGTGCTTAATATTAATATAGGCCAGAAGACAATGTAAAATCACGCCATTAAAAATCTTTGTTCACATCAAATCGTTTTCCAAAAAGTACTCATTTACACAAATACGCATAAACACGCCATCAAGAGCTATTACATACCATACCTATTGGGGCAGTGTAACCAAAAGCAAAAAGTCATGTTAGCCAATCAGAATCCTGAAAACAACAACAAAACGAATCGCATGACTTCCTGTTCCTTGCTATTGATCTCTGAACGTCCTTCTCCTCTGCTCCTTATAGAGATAGAGTTGCGGTTGCAAATGCAAATGTCCGGTGCTGCTTTTGCACAATTTATCAGTTGGTGGGGATGTAGTATAACGGCAAGGAAGTGTTCGGCTTCTTGATCAGAAGGTCAGCAGGTTCAGAATCAAAGTTACTACCTCGAGGATTGTCCCCAAGACCAGCCTGGCGCTGTCTCTATGTCAGCTGTCCACTCTTCACGGAAGATGGGTCAGCATTTCCGCGGTGCACTGGGCAGTTAGCTTAATGGTTAGGTGTTCGCTTCTATGATACAAGTAGTTTGAATCCCTGGTGACCTGTAAAGGTACTCACTGATGTGCTTCACATGCAAGGTAAAATTAGCCGCGAATGAAAGCTCCCTGGTGCTGCCCATAAAAAAATGCCCATAATACTTCCACGGAGGGATCAAATCAGAGATGTGTATGAGCTGCTGTGTCTTAAATGACAAGTAATTCATCATTTAACGATATCCATGTTGATATCCACTTGTTTTATGATGTTATACAGATTTTATACAAACAAATTTTTAGAAGACCCACTGCTCATTTAGATATAAATTTCGATAAAAAAATACGGAGAGGTCTCTTCATTTTTTTTTCCAGAGCAACGTACAACCCATACAGACACAAACGTAGACAAGCAGATGATGAGTAATACAGCCAATCTCTCATTACTGTCCCCTGCCCAGTATTGTTTAGAAAAGAGATACTACCACAGCCGCTTTGTTTCTAAGCATCCTTCCAGCTCACGGTATTCAGCTCATCCTGATGCTCCAAAAGCAAACATTAACCGTCCTGAGCAAAGACGAGCTCTGCGATATTACAGCACGGCTCACTAATGAGGCAAGCAAACACCACCGAGAAGCACAAACACAAAGCCAAGACGTCGGACAAAATCATAGCCGGGAGCCTCACTGGTGTGTTTGTATCCCTCCTCCCTTCATCCTCCTCTCCTCTGCAACAAAATGTTATGAACATAAACTTACCCTTCTAGAAATTAAATATATTACACAACCAGAATCACAATCAGAATGAAGTTTACTGACAAGTACGTGCAATGAATTAGCATTGGTGTTATAAAACTAACATATGAAGTCTGATCTTTTATAAAGTCTGACCTGTAAAGCTAACATATAGTCTGATCTTTACGAAGCTCGACATATAAAGTTAATATACAAAAATTCAGATCTTTTATAATGTCTGGATATATAAAGAATATATAAATCTGATCTTTATAAAGTTCTAGTTAAATAAGTTATGATATACGAAGTCTGACTTTATAAAGCCCGACAAATAAAGTTAATATATGAAGTCTGATCTTTTATAAAGTCTGACATATAAAAGCTAAATATATGAAGTCTGATATTTTGCAGTCTGACAACAAAAGCTAAATATATAGTTCTGACTTTGAAGCTCCGGACAACAAAGCCAATATGAAGTCTGATCTTCTATAAAGTCTGACATATAAAACTAACATATGAAGTCTGATATTTTATAAAGTCTGACATACAAAGCTAACATACAAAGTCTTTTAGAATTTCTGATCTTCATCCATGTTTGCAATCAGCAAGGTGTAGTTAATCATTTCTTTCCAAGTTCAATGCGTTTTTAAAAAGGCAACAGACATCCTACTCTTCCTCCTCTTCCTCCTCTTCCTCCTCATTTGAATGTTTTTATTATAATTCTTTCTTCCACCATGCCAACATGTTTCCACACATTTTTAAAAATATATTTCTCCATTGCTCACGTGAGAGGAAAATAAAGCAGTGTTATTTTCATCAGCAGATCACTACAAAACAGCGGCGCCGGGCCAGCTCACTGAATAGTTTAATATCACTTTTGAAGGCAAAAATTCATATAAACGGGGTTCTTAGAGGTCGCTAAGTATATGACAACACAAAAAATAAAAAATAAAATACTCGCCTGCCTCTAAGTGGCAACTGTGTAGTGAAGTTATTTTGGACTTTATTTTATATCAAAATTAGAAGTCGAAAGTGAAGTATGATTCACGCAATACTCAAGATCACGACTTTCTATTTTTCTTTTGTGATGTCAATATGATGAGTTTCATTTTCTCAGTGAGAGTCTCCTCTCACCCGAGAGACAATTGATATGATAATTGTCAATAATCAATAACAGATATGTCTTTATTGGCAGTCCATAATCAGCAAAATCACCATCCATGTGCTATAGTGTTGTGTTAGAGAACCTGTAAAAATTAGACACATCTTTAGGAAATAAACACTACATTTATCAGATGCAGACGCCTTTATCCAGGGGAGAGTGATTCCTAAAAAGCAATAATGTACATTTAGCAACTTAACATAGTGTTACTAACATAGTAGCAATACATTAGCAACTATAGGTCACACTTTGTGAAAACTTCAGAGAACCTTTAGGGAACATTCCTTGAACGTTCCGTGTTTGCTGGGTTCATTATCTTGAGATCACAAGAATAATAAAGAACAATCATGTTGACGTGTCCTCTTTCGACTCGAGGATCTGCAGAACCAAAATGTGATTTAAGCCAAATCCTAATCTTCAATGTGAATTTAAAAGACAAGAGACAAAAATAACAGGTTTAAATGTTATAAGCCCATGAAAGCAGTGAACTCCAGTGTTCATGGCGTGGAAAATGCAAAAGGTTCATAGTCAAGCAAAACTAACGCTCCTCAGAGATATGAAACTGGCACGACGTACAACGTGAGGAAAACTAGAGGAGCAGAGGACCAGAGGAGTGGACAGAGAATTTTTGTTAAGTGCATCCTTTTGTGCTACCTAGGACAGTAAAGAATCTCTCAGCTACGAGAAACGACATAACTTTTTTACGAGGAAGGCTTGACTAGATCAAAAATGTATTAGTCAATGTTTTGCTAATCGGTAAACATAGTCTTCTTCAGAAAACCTCACTTGGCCCGAGGTAAAAAAAACATTACTTCAAAGAACTGTAATGCAAGAGAAATATCTGTCTAGAACACACAAGAAAGAAAATATAGTTTCTTTTTCTCACAAGGCTCAGGCACTACTTTCTGAGCACATTTTTATTGGTCACACCACATGCTGTGGTCCTGGTTCGATCTCTGGCCCACCACAGGCCTCCCTAGGAGTTTCAGCTCTGTGTTCACATGGGCCTGGAGTGCCTCAAGCCCTCCCCACAGTTCATAAACCTGCACCATAGGCTAATTGGCGTGACTTCAAATTGGTCCTGTATGAAAGGATTGTGTGAGTGTAAGGCCCAGATGTGTTGGCGCTGAGTTGTATTATTATTATTATTATTATTATTGCTGTTGTTAATGATGATGTTGAGACAAATTGATGTTGATGATGACAGTGTTAGGGTTATTTGGCACAATGTGCATCATTATTCACTGCAATCTATGAATTGTAATCTCATAAAAATAATAATAATACAATAATAATAATAATAATAATAATAATAATAATAATAATAATAATAATAATAATAATAATACGTTAAGCTTTTGTTGTTGTTATCGAGTAGTAGCAGGCTTAGTAAGCCAGCCTTCAGAAGAAGAAGAAGAAGAAGAATAAAAACTTGCATTTATTTTTATCTTTAATACAATATATTTTTAAAAAAATATCATTACAGTTGTTACAATATGCAGTGTATTAACCAGGTCCATATTTCAATAGCAAGAAAAACAAAGTCAACAGCATTGGTCTTTTTACTCAACATAAACGTGTTTTAGAACTAGGTTGTTGATTACATAAAGGATATGCAGAATGTCTTCCTTCTTGTGGAAGTGCCATTAGCCACCCAATAGCATAATTATTTGGTCTGACTCATCAATAAGTATTAAGGTACTGATTTTCATAGAGGCTGTCATGCAGCACTGACTCGATATCATCAGAGTATTTCATTTAGAGTCTTGTCCCTTCACGATGGACCTGTTGCATGCACACTGTCAAAATGATTTGATCAATAAGTTATAATAAGATATAATAACTTTAAACAATAATTTAAGCAATTTCAAATAACTTTTACTCCTACAACGTTAGGGTGGCACAGTGGCGGAGTGGTTAGCGCCGCCACCTCATAGTGAGAAGTTCCTGGGCATCATCCCGGGCATGACTCTAAATTGGCCCTGTATGATGTGACTAAGAGTGTGATTGTATGTGACTAAGAGTGTGATTGTGTGCGTGTGTGTGTGTGTGCCCTGCAGTGTTGGCGCCTGCCCGCATAGGCACCGTCCTCGTAAACCCCACTAGGATTATGGTTCGGGGAATGAATGAATGAATCTTACAACTTCATGGTTAAATGAAAATTTGAAGATGTTGGATTAACTTAAAACTGTAGATTGTAACTACAACTATGTATGTACTAATTATTCCCAGTCATAATTTGTTAATCTCGTCTTAGATTTCCAGGTACTGCAATTATGAAAGTAAATCTTATTTGGAATTTCACTTAGAACTTTACACTCTACATGAATGTTCATTTTGATTCATCTGAATGTTTGTTACTGGAAAGAACCACAATATATTGCAATTTTAATGTTGCAAATTTCTCCTGTGTGACGTATTGACATCTACCTTAATGTAGACATGAAAATGGTTTAGTTAAACGAAGAAGCTGAATTATGAAATTATTATTTTAAGTTGAAGTATGAATGAAAGAAGTACGTTAATGTGGCTTATTGATCAAATCATTTTGTTAACACTGCAATCCAACGTCAGTGCAGGAACGAAAGTGAATAAATCCATTTTTGGTCCCTGATAGCCAGGATGCAGCTTTGCAAGTGAGCTAATATGAATTTTCATCGTCTGCATTATCTAAAAGTTTGGCAGACATCAGCATATTTCTACCCGTCTTCTGTATACTGATGAAGCATTTTTGTCCCCTCAATATTTGGTACCTCACTTATTCCAGTCGTCACTCCAGTCAGCACAGTAGTTAGAGAGGTTTGAAAAATGAGATATAAATAAAAATATATATATATAGCCTCCAGCGGCAGGAGGAGGGGTCCAAGCATAGGTGGCAATAACGATGATAAAGCAGCCAATGGTGTCAAGAAAAGCAATCAGCAGAGTCAGGGTAAAGGAAAAAAAAGCTCTATTGTGACATGCAGCATTTATTTCAGTAGCGCTTAGGCGCCCCTATAAGTCTAAAGGCATCATTGTTTATTTCCCTTTTCCATATCTTAGTTTTGATTAGCTGCATTAATCAGATCAAGACATAAGAGTTAGAACGTAGAACAATAAACTCAATTGATGTGATAAAACTGCATAACTACATTAATCACATCAAGACATAACAAATTACAACGTAAAAAAATAAAATGAAATGACAGTGTGAAAAAAGAAATTAGATGTAAATAGAAATTTGTGTGATTTGGTAGAATTTGTATCTTTTTGTTATGACAGCTTCCATAATAAGTGCTGTGTTTATAAATAGAAACCAATCTGTACAGTGTTCTGTAATAAGAACTGGGTATTTTCATATTTTTAATGGGGAATATAAAAGCTCTGTTAAGTGACATCACAGAAATTTATGTGTCCCCTAGTAGCCAAAACGTTTTATCCTTTGCCATAGACCAAATTATTGGTTGATCACTAAAATTTTCGGCCTGTGGCGAGATTCACAGCATTCCTACTTACTCTGAAGATGTCAGCCTTATGTCGACTTATGTTTCAATCTGCACAATCCATTTTTTAGGAGAAAAATACCACACATACACACACAATAATAATAATAATAATAATACAGAATAAAGAGAACAATGAGTAAGAGGGTTCAGGTTACCCCATGCCTGACCCCCCTGAAGATTGCTTCAGCTACGTGGCTCCATCTTATTCTGGGAAAATATTTTCAAACCACAAACATTAATACACATATTTTCTGTCTGTACCTTATGGGTGCAGCAGAGTACAGAATTCTAATTTCTGTTCCATCGTCACATTCACTCTCATTAATTAGTTGCCAGAGCGACCGGGCCGGGCCAAGCCACACTCACGCTATGCACCAACAAAGATGAAGCAGTATGAGCTGTGAAACATACACAAGCTTGCTTTATGCGCAGAATTAATTTTCTCAAGTACATTCTTGTTTTAGAATTACAGATATTAGCCTCAGGTTGGAAGTCATTTTTATGATGCATATTAAGCTCTGGTTCCTTGGAGGGGGATGTACTAATTATGGGGAATGAGAATATATAGTACAATTACAAAAAAAGAAACAAAAACAACGCTGGTGATGTTAAGAGGGGTAGCAAATGTGTTATTGTGCTAATTTGTTGAGACCTTTGGTGTTACTCAGTAACAAGAATGCGAATAAAGTGATTGTTTTCTTGAAAGGAACAAGCCACATTTTTCTAACGTTAATACAAAGATATTTTCTTAAAACCCACTAATGCAGATTTCATTCTGACATTCGCCAATATTTTCTTATTTGAGATTTGTTCTTTGATAAAAACTGAATCTGCAAACAGCCAAAGTGAAAGTGGGTGATTATTTATCATTGTGTACACAGCACAGCAGAGCACACAGTGCACCACAAGCAAGTGTGACCTCTCCATTTGAGCCTCCCATGGTGCAGTGGTGGGGCCAGATATGGGCAGCAACCGAAAGCAGCAGTGGCTTGACATTTGCACTTGCTCATGAGTACCTCAGTGGTACCTTTACCGGTCCGGGGACTTGAACCGGCAATTTATTAAATGATATTATTGGTGAATAATGCCAAAGATTCAAGATTCTAGATTCTTTTTTATCATATACATAGTTATTCAACATGTACTGAAAGGTACCGTAAATGATCATACAACTGTATAAATCAAAAGATAGAATTTAGAAATGAGAAGCCAACAGGTCACGCTGAAGACATTTTTAAGAGAAACTAAAAAAATGTAAGAATAAAATATATAGAAAAAATATAGAAAATATAACTGCAAGCAGTGATTACGGGGCCAGGCGCAGTTTGCAGTTTTATCAGTTTTTGATTTAATTGAAGCAGTGGCAGACACTGAAAAAATGACACATTTTATCCTTATATAGGTGCTACGGTTCAAAACGTATTAGCAAAACGCAAAATATTATAGCGCCACCAACTGGCAGAGTGGTGCAAAAATTTTTTTTGCCTGATTAGTGGGTACCCCAGACCACTGTTGTTTCAAAGCCACATCCAGCAGAGGGATTAAGTTACAGGATCAATGATACCAGTTGGTATGCAGATTGGACAAAATCCAGACTAGTTCTTATTAAAAAGATGGTTTTGCATATTATGCAAATTAGCAAGAAATCCAATATAAAAAAGATGCAAGGGTCTATAAAGATTCATCTTGACCCAAGGAGTAAGAAGCTATAAGATTTTTGAGAATCAGTCAAAAGTTATTAGGCAAAATGCAAAGTAGCTTATTATAGCGCCACCAACTGGCAGAGTGGTGCAATTTTTTTGCCTGAGTAGTGGGAGGGGTCCCAGACCTACCTGCCAAATTTCAAAGCTGTAGCCCACCCAGAGCCGGATTTCTATGATACTCGGTGTGTGGCGTTGCGGTCCTATGCCAAGCCGACCACATTTATTTGCATATCACTCTCTTTAATAACTTTCAAAAATTCACCTGAGTTTTTTATTTTGAAATATCAACATTATAATCATAAATGCCAGTGATATCCCAGTACAGTTTTGATTAAATCTTAAGCTTTACCATCTGTCTTAATGCAGGTTCAGGCAACACAGATGCCAACACCGAGCAAAATAAACACATCAACTCTCGAAATATGTTACTGTCTCTTCTCAAATGTCAAGAGAGAATTACAGATGGCTTAATCAAACGTGGCATGCCGCGAGATCCCACATTTTTCTAGAAAAATCTCTGTCTAGGATGGAGCCCTGAGATTGGCCGGAGGGGACACGGTGAAGACAAGTGTGCACATAAGCAGCCCTGAGGGCAACATCCAACTCCAGTCATGCTGCATCTTGTTCTACAGGTTTGTCAACTTTTCAAACTTTATCTACTACAAGAAAAACATTTTTAAAAATGCATGGAAAGCAGTAGCGTCAATACAGCGACTTCTACCAACATACAGCATACAGGCAGCCGCTCAGCCATTATGGGAGGCAAGTACTCAAGATAAAAATGGGAATATGATTATATCTTGTAGAGCTCCATTTTTGTGCATGATGGCGTTCCATATGAGAGTCATGAGCACTAATGTGTGTGTTTACATCACAAATAATGTAATTAATGCATTTTTACATGATTACTTCAGTTTTTGTGCACAGAATTACTCAGAAATAATGTCACATACAGAGGGATGAATATAATGTCCGGTAAGTTGAAAGTCTTGTGATTCTGACGGTGTTTATGTGGTTTCTGTAAGTTAAAGGGATTCTGAGTTATTAAAACACTAATTAATAAACAACACAAAATCCCTGCGTTTTAAGAGTTTTAATAGTAATATTATCAGAGTTGTGGTCTCGGCTGGTCTCCAAATAAAATCCTGAGTCCTCGTGGTCCGAGTCCATGGCAAGACCGAGTACAGATACGTCCGAGTCTGAGACAAGACCGAGACTTTTAAAAACTGGTAAGTGCACCACAACAAAATGTGACTTCTGCATTCGACTCATCCATGAAGGAGCAGTGTTTTGGGGTACCTTGATCATGGTACCTTTACTGGTCTGGGACTTGAACTGGCTACCTTTTGATCATGGGGCCAAATCTATTATACCACCAACGGCACCAACTGACCTGTTGTTTGCAGACTGTAAAAATAATTTGATCCATAAGTCATGTTATCATAATAACGTACAGTATTTTATACAGTAATAACATTTTATTTATAGTTTGATGACAGCAGTAACTACTAGTAAAATTATGTCACGGGAGTAAGCCTCAATGTTTTATGATCAATATGAACACAATGTTTCATCAAGTTTTGTGAGATCTCACAATCTTGTCCCCGACAGTGCTCCGTAGTCGTGCACTGATATTCCTCTCATTCTTGCTTTTTTATCAAGCCACCGTGACTTTCTGCAAAGAGCACAGACGTCGGCGAACAGCGGGGCTCTGACATGAACGTGACCCCGGGGTCGAGCCTAGTTGCTTTACTCCAAAAAGCTGACTGTGTGAGTGACACGAGCTCATGGGAGCCGAGCGGTTCCAACTGCTTATTTACACTAAAGTCCAGACTCCGACCACAGTGGCCGGGCTTCGGGAAACTCCAGGACATCTGAAAATCTTTTTTTTTCTTCCAGTACTGTCTGGGTTGTGTGAAGAGAGAAACTGAGAATCTGTTCTTGAGAAAAACTCCACGACAGCAGCTGCGTTCTGGACAAGGCTAGAATCAAAAATCGAGTCCTCAAGGAAAAAGTGAACTACAAACTTCCAATAAGTAACTGTAGCATTGCATACAAAATACACTGTTATTGTGAAAGGTTGGCTCCAGTATACAATTATAGCCTTATTTAATGATATGTGAACTGTTTTGGGGGAAAAAATGTGTCTCTGTTGCAAGAAAATTACCAATTTGCACTGACTAGAGGGTATGTGACATTTTAATTAGAATTGGAATGTGGTACACTCATTTCCAGATAATTTCTCCCCTGAGAGGTAACAAGTACTTTTTGAGGGTAAATAACAAGAATATTGTGGTTACCTGTTTCATTTAGAATTGATATGAAAATACTTTTATTAGAATTTAAAGGTTTAAAAGAATAAGCATCTTCATATATTTCAAAGTGTCTCAAAATAAAATCCTGACTCCTCTTTGTCCAAGTCAATGACAAGACCGAGACCTTCAAAAACTGATCTCGAGTACAGCACTAGCTGCAGCCATCCATGAAGGAGCAGTGATTTTGGGATGGTACCTTGATCGTGAGTACTTCAGTGGCACCTTTAACGGTCCAGGACTTCTTCTTAAGGCAGCTTCTTCAGGTCATTGTTCATTTTATTCTAGGTCTTAGTTGGTTTTCACTGATATACATGATATGCAGATGTGGATGATTCTGCGTCAATGCAGACCATAATCGATTATATCGATGCCTCCTGGTGGTCCGTGGTGGCATTGCAGGTGTTCCATGACATGCAATCCAGTTTCACTACTGAAATCACTTAGTAAAACTTAAAACTTATCTCATTATTTATTTCTCAAAACATTTCCGGAGAATTTGAGCATCTTTATGAATAATGAACTTAATACAAATATCTAAAAACTAATAGAAAATAACTGCAACCTGCTCGTGCTGCTACTAGATGCGTGCTCTGCCATCACTGGAGCTAATAAAGCCACCAGATTGGTTGGCAATGGCAAACAACGCCAGAACGCAATCAGTACGCAAACTATTTTTTCATGCAAGATTTTGAGGAAATTGTGTTCATAAAGTGTAACGATTAACAGCATAAATTGTAGAAATGTAGTGGAGTAGAAATTACAAATAATTGCCGCAAAATGTAATGGAGTAAAATAAAAACTATGCATTATTATTTTTACTTAAGCAAAGCACAGATACGTAAAAATTTACTTAAGTACTGTAACGAAGTACAAATACTTTGTTACATTCCACCACTGGAGATATCGGATCGAATCAAATCGTTGACCCAATAATCATAATCAAATCGTCAGGCCAGTGAGGGTTCACACCTCTAGTCCCTGAGCAAGACACTTTACCCCGAGTTACTCTTAGGGGAGCTGTCCTTGAAATTAGAAAAAAGGAAGTCGCTCTGGACAAGAACGTCTGCTGAATGCCATAAATGGAAATGGAAATGAAACTGGAAAGCAATTTCCATCTTAAAATCTACAATCCCTGTTGTTTTTTAATAAAACAAAGCCACTTTTTTATGTACGATACGATACCGATATTGTAAATTTGGATCTCTGCCGATACAATACAAATCCGCTACAGTCTCCGAGTCTTTTTAAATAGGAAATATAGAATAGAAAATAATGCTTTAACAAATGTCTGAATATATGACTGAGGTTACTCTGTTATGCTTAAAGAAATACTTGACTTGACAGTGTAATAATTACACACCCATATATATAGTATATTCTAAATTATGTATTATTAAAATAACATCTCAAAAATGATTCCTTTAGACACAGTTGTGTAATTTTGTGACGGTCCCTAATCCTGCAGCGCTGAAACCATCAGAAACACAGAAATTGTGAGTGAGAGCTGGTGTTGTTAAGGAAATTAAACAGTATAATGGTGTGATTATATCAATATGTAGGAATTAGCGTGAATGTCGTAAAATAAGCCAGCTTCACCGCAGTGACACTTCCCATGCAGAACCAACTGAGTGTGCACACATTTACAGATCGGCTCCATAGATCGGCCCAATGCCACCGATACCCGATCCAGCTGTTTGAGTCATTATCGGACCGATATTAGATCCACATATCGGATCGGCGCCATCTTAAGTTTTAGGCAGGACTGCATTTTTATATTTGAGAGAAATGTAAAATACATCATTTGTGCCACGTTAGGTTTTTTACTAGCCCCACGTCAGCAATCAACTTGATTGACGAATAATTGTGCTTCTCAAAGGCCCAAAATGGACAAAAACAAGGGAAAAAGAACAATGTCAGGTCAAAAACGTGCATCCGCTGTCCAAGTCAACACATTATTTGACTACGCCGGAGAACGAAGACGTGCACAAATCGCCTAATTCCTCACAGACACAGTTGCGTGAGCTCCTCTGGTTACGGTGCTATTGAAGTCAAAAATAGTTTCCCCTTTTTCGTCATCTTCGGCGCTTCACCAATCCCACTTCTCACCAGTGCACCTCCGTTGCTATCAGACGTCCCCAATGCACTCTTTATTCATGAGATGTTTTTCCATGTGAACTCCTCCAGCTATTTGTGGATGTAAGTGAAGCCTGAGGGCGAGGTGATTATGAATTGTCATAAGTCTAGTCAACGGCTTTTTTAAACAGGGTCACACTGAGGGCAGTTTTGCTACAACATCAGCTAATGCCAAACACGGTGAGTTCCAGCATCACAAATGTATTTATGAATCTGTAGTCATTATGGTACTATTATGGCACAAACACACTCAAAAATAGCTGGTTTTAGTGACTGAAACCTCCATTTACGTGTGGATGATGGGTGCAAACGTGTATTTTCATAAATTCCTGGCTACGTGTGTACGTGGCCTTATATTTCCTCATTACAGGGACAGTCTCCCTGAGAAACTTGGGCTTAAAGGCCTTACTCAGAGGTTCAAATTTCTGGCAGTAGGACACAACTGGATTTGTACATTAGGCGAGTCATATAAACATTACATTAATGGCCCGAGTCAAACAGCACATCGTACTGAAACCTGAGGGGGATGAGTGCAGATCCTCATAGTTCTGGTACACAGCTTTAGTTATCAAGGTCACTCGAAGGCTGGTTTTGTTTGATTTTATTTCTCCCGACCTTCTGTGGGAGATAAGTCCATGTACAGGAAGAGGCAGCTACGCTGGAAAAGCAACTATAGCTACTGTTACGGCGTCTGCAGCAACAGCGATTTTTTTTTTACCGTTTAGCATTTAGTTACCTGTGCATGTGGGTTTTTTGTTGTATATGTTTGGTGCGAAGGCGGTGGAGATCCCTGTGCCCACAGCAGGAGCTGAGTCTGCCCCCCTTCTCCGTACTCATTACATTAGCAACTAACATAGTGTACATTAGCAACTAACAATGTATGTTAGTATATAGCGGTGTACATTAGCAACTAACAGTGTACGTTAGCAACTAACATAGTGTACGTTAGCAACTAACAGTGTACGTTAGCAAATAACAGTGTATGCTAGCAACTAACATAGTGTACATTAGCAACTAACTTGCACCGAAATGCAGGATATAAACATTACATCTGTAAAGAGTTTACACAACAGGCGACTACGTAATTGCGATAAACCCTTGACTTTCTGTGCTTCTAGATTTGTATATTGATTCTCCTAAAATATTTTATATACAGCCTTGTACTCCAATCAAGAAACTGCATGCCACTTTGCCTCAACAAGCCATTGTGAAAGTAAATTTGAACCACAGTTTACAGTCGGTTTACATTTATTACCTTCTTACAATAAACTGGTCAAAAAATAGCCCCGGTACCGGGAACCGCCAAACTTCATTGATAGTTTTTCTTCAGAAAAAACTACCCATGAATCACCAAATGGTCAGTTCTCCAAATTTCGCCTCCGACCTCATCTTATTTCCACTTGGCCTCTTGCACAAATACAGGCAATTTCCTGAGTCCCGCCTGTGTGATTGGACCTTGGCACGGTCCCCCGGGTGTTTGGATGGCATCGAACGCACAACTGTCCATGCCTGCGGTTGAGTTGCCCAGGCTGAAAAAACAAACATTAGGAATCAACAGCGTGACCTCTTCCTGGATTCTTTGCTTTTGCCTAAATTTGGTCTTTCTGGGGGTGGAGGAAGAGAACTGGGGCCAAGTACAACACAACTGTCTGTCGCTTGGTACTGTATACGCTTCATGTTTGCTTCCACAATGCTCTCCTCTGGTCTGTCATCTCTCCGTCATCTGGGCAGTGACGTATAGCGTGAGTTGGAGGTGTAGTCGCCCCACGCTAACCTTTAAATAAACACAGGAAGAGGGAGGCAGGAAGCGACCCACCAAAAAGGGAGGGCAGTGGTAGCCTCTTTCACAAGCGGTGACTTGTTCTTGCCTCAATGCAGTGAGAGTCCATATTTGTGACATGCTGATGCAGGCTGGACACAAAAAATGAGAGACTGAAAAGTCAGGCTGTTCTGCTAACATTTCAGTTAAGTTAAATGTCCAGACAAAAACCCAAATTATTCTTCTTACAGCTGTACCCATCCTGTACTGGTAAAGGTAACACTGAGGTATTCATGAGCAAGGTACCGTCCCAACGCACTGCTCTCTGGGTGTTGACCATGTTGGCTGCCCACTGCTTCTTCACGGACTGGTAAAATGCAGAGGTCGCATTTTGTTGTGGTAACTGTTGCGCTACCAACTTGTTTACAGTGTAGCTTAGAATTAATAAACCGTTTACCTGCTTAATTGAGCAACTACCATGAAAACCAAATTTGACTTTTGATTACATATCTGACGCTCCCCGTCTCTCACCTCCCCGTCACTTAACCATTTCTTTGATGGTAGTTTCAGATCAGGACAAACAGGACAACAAAGTCGGGGGAAGGTTAAGGTGAAGAGGTCTCGTACATCCAGGTTAAAGTGTTTTGCTGTTTATTTCTGGATCTGGGCCTCAAATTGAAAGCACCACCGCCCAAATCCTGCACCCGTTGACCCCTGAATGTCACTGAATGTGTCCAGTTTAGGAAAAGTAGGCATCCGAGAGAGAGAGGGATGAAGAGAGGGAGGGAGATTACCGTCTGCTCTCCGCTGTTCCCAGTCTAGACGAGGAAATGACACTGAGCTCATCCTCAGCCCGGTGTAGCTGGAGGCGGTAATTGCATGGGGCTCAGTTTCTAAACTTCCTGTGTCTCTTGCTTCTTTTCTCTCAGCCACTACCACGGCGCCTCTAGACTCCTCTTTATTTATTTGCCAGTGCATTCATTGGCAATCTGGCAGTGGCTGTATTTATTAATTAGGCAGTTCCTGAAGGAATTAGGTGATTGCTGTGTGGTAAAAATGGAGAAAGGGATACAAGGGTGTAAAAGGTGAAAAGGTGAAACAATAAGGGCCTGTGTCCACCAAATGGGGTGTGGCGCTGGCAAGGCATATTTTTAATAGCAATCCAATGAGTTTCATCGGAAAACAGCGCTGCGCTCATCAATGTCACTTCTCTCTTGCTAGCCAATCAAAACTGATGAAGGGGTGGGACATATAAATCGGTGGTACTCTCCCAGCTGTTTTCTTGCATGTTTTATTTCACGCACGGTTTAGTTCAAACACTGTGGCTAATGCTTAGATGCCATTTTTCTCCATTGTAAAGATAATCTCTTTGATGTCAGCGAAACTACCGATCTCAAAGAAACGTGTAAACATGTTTTCATGACATAGGAACAAACGTGGAATTGCCTGATGACATGTTTTGTAACTCAACAACAAAGAAGCAAGAAAGCACTCTGGAAATGACGTTTTGACCACTCTCAGGCCCTAAAGGCTGCTTATAGATGTTTTTTAAGATTATAGTTGAGCCAGTTGTTAAAATATGAGCCACTGAATAAATTTTAAGCTCACATCAGAAATGGGCTAACTAGAAGAAAAGTAATAGCACAATTATCCTTAATGCACACACCCCCTTGTGTCCAAAAGAGGGCGTTATTACATTTTTTAACACTAAAAAAGTGGGGGGAAAGTGAGTGAGTGATTATTTGTCATTGTGAACAAACCACAGCACAGCACAGCACACAGTGCACCACAATTCAATTTGACCCATCCATGAAGGAGCAGTGGGCTGCTGACATAGGGGCAGTGGGTAGCGTAACGGTTGGGCGTTTGCCCCCGCGATCAGAAGGTCGCCTGTTCGAATCCCAGATCAGTAAAGTTACCACTGAGGTACTCATGAGCAAGGTAAACATTGATACATTTAGATAGCAATATGGCTCCTCAGCCTTCTGATTTATGTCGACGTTGTGTCCGCTAAGACACACCTCTACTGGGCATTCTGCTGAGAAAACAGCACTGTTACCCTGCAGACGTCCTGGGGGAAATCTCAGAAAGGTTAAAGTGTCAGGATTTGGTCAGCACCAAGGAGGATTTCTGGGCTTTTCTGCAAAGACCACACAGAGGGAGGAGGAGGGGGAGATATATTCCTTCTCCACATCTTCTTAGTAAATAAGCACACTCCGGTGAGACCGGGTGTCCTTTTAAGCCACAGCAGGCAGGATGGGGTTAAATGGAGTGTGTTTTTATTCATGTTTGTTCTGTTTCACTTTATTTGGCTTGGGTCTTGCCTATTTATACGGTCAGTTGGTAGCGTAACGGTTAGGGATTTCACCCTGGTCTGGTGGTGGAAGGTCGCCGATTCTAATCCGAGGACCGGTAAAGGTTTCACTGAGGTACTCATGAGTAAGGCCCCGTCCCCAAACACTGCTTCCCGGGCACTGCCCACTGCTCCTTTTCTGGATGCATCAAATTTTTTAAACATGTTTAAATTGATCAATATTTATTAATGTTTTTGACAAGTGTACAGAACTCCCTTTTTAAATATGGAGCTCAATACGACATTTAAATGAATAACAAAAATATAAAGGGACATTACAATATGGATGATGTCTAATGTTTTCATTTTTGGATCAACGCTTTGGGCTCGCTGATCATTAAATCGTTGTATCAATTATCAATGTATCGTTACAGCTCTGTTCACACACTGACAAGACCTGTCCCTTGACACTCACCCTCCTGATGTCCGTCTGACGTCAGGCCGCACACGGTGGCAGGGTGGGTTAATTGTTGGAAGGGAGGGGTCGTGGTTAATATGACATGAGAGCCCAGAGGATAAATGTGTTAGCTCTGTAATCACACGAGATGACACTTCAGTAAAGGTGGCAGTGAGAGGTGCAAGGTGACTTTGATTTTAATCTTGCTGTGTTCAGTGAGGCTTTAGTAAGCTTTGTTCATAGAGGTCTGATGTTAAAAGGAAATAAAACAATGAAGCGAACTGGAATATCTGGAAAAAGCAGTAAAAGTAGACTTGAATACAGGGGACAGTACCTTGCTGATGAGTACCTCAGTACCTTTATCCTTGTGGTCCAGGATGTGAACCGTCGACCTTCTGATCATGGGGAAAATGCCCTAATCGATACGCTACCAACTGCCCCAATGTTGTGACTATTCCATTACTAAAATATCAACAAAGATTAACAAAAAAAAATTTGACCACTTTGATTGGATAAACCTGCCATTAAAATCCGCTATTTCGCAGTGAGAACGAATTTCGGAGAAAAACTAATTTCTTTAAGGATTACTTTATATTTGTGCTGTTTTTCTCAAATTAAATAAGTTAAAAAGCATGGTGTTAAAAGTAATATGACTATAATATCGTAATCGTTTTTTTTTTTTAATCATCGACATTGGGCCGATACTTAGATTTGCCCAATATTTTCAGCCAATATTTTTTGATGCATTTATTGTAAGTCGGCAAGGTAGCACTTGCGCAGGCATGTCCAAAGTCCGAGGTGGGATTTTTTTACAGCCCGCGCTTTCTGTCTTAAAATGTATGGCGTTATTTTTTGCCAAAAATTCTGAGCATGCAGTGATCAAAATCTCTGGTCTTGTAGCACACAGCTACGAAATGTTTTAACTAACTAAATTGCATGTTTGCCTCACTCAAACCATGTACTGCCACACTTAATAGTATGGTAGGTGAGGTGCTCTTATCATACTTTTCTATGTGGTAGTATGCATCTCAGGAAATAGCCAGGGTTGTAGCTTAACGGCTCTCTACGCACTTGGTAGTGAACATGGCGAGTCACACACGCCCTATTAGACTTGGTACACCACATAGGAAGGGGAAGTGACTATTTCTTAAAATGTTGTGCACTACGCTGGAAATGCTCCGCTCTCACTCGATTCTGCTTTCACGCTCGTTTGACTTGGCGCTGGTTTAGAAATGTCGGAGTTATGACGTTATTTCTAAGAGCGCAGTGGAACTTTGGTGAGCAAAATATCTTGTCTTTACATGCTCAACTCTGACTTCCTCATTTATCGGCATCGGCAGATATATAAACATGAAAAGTATCGCATATCGATATCGGCGATACTTCCCATATCGTGCATCCCTAAATATACATTTTTTAGTAACTTTAGAGTATTAATACTACTTTTAAAACACTGTAATTTTTCTTTTTTTTTTTTTTACAAATGTGGGAATTTGTCGTCCCTCTCCTTTACCGCGTTCCTTCATTTTGTAGCGTCTGTTTTGCTCACTTTAACCGCGTATCATTGCGTTCATACATTTGGCAGTGATCTCTCTCCATAGTTACGGTCACAAGATTGCGACGTCGTTGCCGGTGCCATGTTCTATTCCATGCTGATGGAGCATCGCTACTGTGCGGCGCAAGTACGGGTTCCCATTTCGAGTGATGCGTGGAGAAGAGATAGACTGCTTTTCAAGATGACAAGATTCCCTGATGGACGAGTGTGTGAAGTGATGTTACATTGACATGCCATGATTTACACGTTCTCATTGGGTAAGAAACGACGCCTCGTAGCTGCCTCCTCGACATGAAGGCTATACATTATGGATGCAAGTTCATGCTGTATGTTGTTGCACAACACATCATAGAAGGTCATTGGCAGACAGAACAAAACACCCCCTTGCTGCTCCACATAGATCCTACTCCGTTACTGTTGGATTTTAAACAGTGGCTTTTCGAGCTACAAGCTAGTCATCATTAAAAATCCCAGTAAGACTGAGCTTCTGTACGTCAAGGGGAACTATCACCAAGATGGTTTCTTTTGTGAATTCAGTTACCGTCTCCTTGAAGAATGCAAGAAATCTTGGGGTGTCTACATTGTCTTGTAACAACCTCTCACGTTGTCTTCTCACTTCTCCAGGAGCTGCAGATATCCTGTTTACAACATCAGAAGGTTAAGGTTTCCCACCAGCAAAGCTACATACTGTAGTTACTGGTCAAGTCATCTCTGAACTGAACAACTGTAGCTCTCTACTATAAGTGTGGACCTTCACTGGTCTCACGATTCGATTTGATTACGATTATCAGGTCAACAATTCGATTTGATACAATATTTTGATGCATCACGATGCATCCCATCAATTCTTAAAGCTACAACTGAGGTGCTCATGAGCAAGCTGCCGTCTCCAGGCACTGCTTTTCCAGAAAAAAAAGATGGCATCTGACATATTCTGTGCTGTTTTCATTGTGTAATCGTCAAAATTAAACAGCTACACGTTGAAAGATAGGAAGATTGAGAAAGTTCTCATGACTTAAGCTGAATCATATTGGCTGGAACAGTCAGAAAAGCACGAAAGCTGCTAAAGATGTGTGATAACTAAGCAGAAGCTCACTGTATTTTTTTACAACCATTATTACAGTATTGGCAATATGATGCAGCAAAAGGACACAGTACAGTACATCTGGTAAATCAAGCATTCTCTGTTATAACAGCTTTGCTGTGCAAATAAAAGCTGCCACGAATCAGCGCTATTGCACGTTGTCGTTTGCTGTGAAGCCGTGAGCGTGAAGTCCAGCCCGATGTTCCTGGCTAGAGTTCTGTTAGCGCTCTGCTGAATCACAGGCATGGACGCCGTCTGACAAATGTGCAAATATAACATTTTCCTCCAGTCGTGCAGTTCATCCATTCACCGTGTTCCATCAAGCGATCCCTGATGCAGGTTGTATTTTTCTGTAGGCACTGCAATAAAAATGCATTAATGTAGAGGCACAAGCATTATATGGAGTTCTTCCGCATTTCATGCCCAACAATAGACCCTAGCAAATTAATCATATGTTCATGTTTGGCCCAAATTTCTTTATCTGACTGGGGTAAGGATCACCCTGAGCGTAAATTTGGGGCATTGGTGGGATAATGGTTGGGGAGTTTCCCCCGTGATCAGAGGTTCGCTGGTTCAAGTCCCGGACCGGTAAAGGTACCACTGAGGTACTCATGAGCAAGATTCCGTCCCCATGCGGTACTCCCTGGGCACTGCCACAAAACTCCTTCATTGGGGGGATATGCTAGCCCAAAAGCATAGCTGTTAATGTATTACTAACTATGTTAGCAACACTATGTTAGTTGCTAATGTACACTATGTTAGTTGCTAACGTACACTGTGTTAGTTACTAATGTACACTGTGTTAGTTGCTAACGTGCACTATGTTAGTTGCTAACGTACACTATGTTAATTGCTAACATGCACTATGTAAGTTGCTAATGTACACTATGTCAGTTGCTAACGTACACTATGTTAGTTGCTAGCGTGCATTATGTTAGTTGCTAGCATGCATTATGTTAGTTGCTAACATACACTATGTTAGGTCCTAATGTACATTATGTTAGTTGCTAACGTACACTATGTTAGTTGCTAACATACACTATGTTAGTTGCTAATGTACACTATGTTAGTTGCTGGCGTGCATTATGTTAGTTACTAATGTACACTATGTTAGTTGCTAGTGTGCATTATGTTAGTTGCTAACATACACTATGTTAGTTGCTAGCATGCACTATGTTAGTTGCTGGCGTCCATTATGTTAGTTGCTAATGTACACTATGTTAGTTGCTAATGTACACTATGTTAGTTGCTAATGTACACTGTTAGTTGCTAGTGCGCATTATGTTAGTTGCTAACACACACTATGTTAGTTGCTAACATACTTAGCAACAATGCTTTTGGGAAACGCACCCCAGATCGGCCCCATAGATTGGCCCAGTGCCACAGATACACAATCCAGCTATTTGCATCATTATCGGACCGATATTCCATCCACGTATTGGATCGGTGCCATCTCTAGCTTATGATGCAATTTGGTTTGATCCAGTTCAGGAGCCAACAATCGATATAAGAGACAATATGATTTTACATTTTAATTTCCTGAGCTCAACTAGACATTTAAATGATATAAAAATTTCTCTTGTAATAAAAAATAGGCTTTCTGTTCAATATGAAGTGATATCTGATAGATGTTTTCACTTTGTACCGATAGGCTCGTTGATGGGCTCTACATAATTGTATTGTTACACCCCCAGTATATACATATCGTCACATGAAGCAGAAGTCCTCTGAGTCTTGAGGCACAACAGAGATATTTAAAGACACTTCTGTCATCGGCTTGACGTCTTGATTGAGTCTTCAGTGCAAATTGTGGCTAATTGTCTGACATTAGGGGAGCACTGGATGGTGGAGAAGGACAGTCGTTATTACCTTCATTACTGGCAATTAATGAGGGCTTAATGTGGGGAGGCAGCTGGAGATTGTGAAGGAAAAAATGGTTTGGACAATAAAATAGCTTGAGTTTGCTCTGCAGCAGCCGTGATCTGAGGGCTTGGCCTGATCCGAGACAGAAATAGAGAGGGAGGATTGAGTGAGTCATGCCACACAAACTGAACTGAAACACTGAATTGAATTTAGCATCTCTGCCCTAAAAAAACAACTCAGCAACACTGTGCAAAATAAAGCTTACTCAAAAAAGCTGAGTTATGCTCAGATTAAAGGCAGAACTAGGGTTTAAATCACAAGTTTCATCACAATACTGTTAGTTTGATTCAACAGACAACGATTCGACTTCTGCCGATATGACAAAGTCTGCAACAATACAATTTCAATATGAGATTTCAACTAAATGTGGAAGCAAGGTTAGATTTTCTTTCAGTGCTTAAGGCCTAGAAATTGAACCTAGGGTTAGCCCTAAGGTTAAGCTAGGGTTAGGGTTAAGAAAATGGAAAAACAAAGAACTGTGATAAGAATTTGACCTCATTATAGGTTGAGTTATAAACATGGAACTAAGGTTAGATTTTCTGTCAGTGTTATATTTAGGACTTAGACATAGATGCTAAGCATTTGCCTAAACCTAGGGTTAGGCTTAGCCCTAGGGTTAAGCTAGGGTTAGGCTTAAAAAAGATTGAGTTTTTTTAACATGGATCCAAGGTTACATTTAACTGGAAACGATTATGCAGTTTTTCCTTTTACCGTGTTCCATCAGGTGTTTGCTGAAGCAGGATTTTTCTGTATATAACGCAATAAAAATGCAGCTTCTTGCAACGTAGTAGAAATTTTTATCCATGCACGTATGGGAAGAAAAATGACAAAAACAATAAAAATCAGCGTCCTGTTTGATGAAAGGTAACATTACATTCATTTTGGATCTACAGTATCATCAAACTGATGTATTGATGTAGATAGATGTATTGTTACACCTCTAAAAATCACTTCATTTACTCAACGGGAAATAGGAGTGGAAAGAGAAGGAGGAAAAAACAACACATCGCCCACCTTCATAATCTCGAGGGCTGAGGGCTGCTCCTTCATTTTGGGCTAACAAATAGTCATCGCACTTGGCATTTATTTGTCTCTCTGTAAACGACAATCTGCACTTGCCTTTGCGCCCGAGGCGGTTGGGGCTCCTTCCATTATTGATGGCGGAGAAGTCTGTGACCTTTTACATGCGCACAGACACCATGCAGCAATCTTTAATAATTAATATCAGCCCGACTGCAGTTGGATTGGGTGGAATTTACCAGAAATACAAAATTCCATGTCATTTGACTGGCATAAAAATATTTAATAGAATAAAACTTTTTTATAGCTTTTACAAATATTGATCTAGTATCAGTTGTAACCCCTTTGCTAGTAGCAAAAGACAAAAAACACAACAACAAAACAGCTGTATTTAACTAAAGGCATTTTTGCATTTCGTGACTGCTTTTTTGCAGCAAGAGGATTAGGTTTAGAGTTATCACATAATGACGCAATCACATAACAAATTCCATTCCTAATGCACTCAGCAGCATTTAGTCATTGAAGACAAAGGGGTTTCTCACAAATAACGCATTTTTATGGGCGGAAAAATGGACAGAACTCGCAAACGAGGGCACATACCAGCAACGTGGATGAAAGCAACATATACCGCTAACCCTAGATGTAACAATATTGCTGATGCAATCACATAATAAATTAAACAAGCAAATATAACTCAAAAAAAAAA
This sequence comes from Distichodus sexfasciatus, assembly GCA_032718565.1. Lineage (NCBI taxonomy): Eukaryota > Metazoa > Chordata > Actinopteri > Characiformes > Distichodontidae > Distichodus > Distichodus sexfasciatus. The sequence goes on from JAVGVS010000835.1 coordinate 57,392, forward strand.
AAACGGAATTACATGCAATCATAAGCACAGAGAACAGTAATAAAAATAACAATAAAATAAAAATGGAATTTTGGATAATATGTGTATGTGAGGCAGTTGGTAGCGTAATGGTTAAGGAGTTGGCCCTTTTACAGAGTTATAGTAGTGATCCGATCTGCCGTAATGAGTCGGAAGTCGGCGTTCTATTTATTTAGATGCGGGCCGATTATGTTGAAAAACATCACAAAAATATCTAGAAAAATATCTATTTTTCTTTTTTGGAGACCAGATTAATTTTGAAGACCTTTTCTTTCATATAAGACCAAAAAAGAAAAATCGATATTTTTGATGTTTGTCAACATAATCGGCCCGTATCTAAATAAATAGAACGCCGACTTCCGACTCATTGCGGCAGATCGGGTCACATATGATAGCTATCAGAAATGGTGACATCTATGCCAGAGCCTGTCCATTTGTCCATTTGCCCTAATTCTTATAAAATTTAACAAACTTTTACGTGCCACGCAGCCGAGTAGAAACAGTTAGTGGTTTGTTGCAACTTAAGACACAGCTACAATGTGGAATCTTGAATATGCATCGATTTCGCAGCCTCTTCCGAGTTATATTTCTTGATAGATTCATTCCTGAAATACCTCCCCGGCTCGTACAGCAGCCCCTGGGCCCAACAGTGTGGATCGATGCCAGGAGTAACGCTCATTCCTCTCCAGCTGAAACTCTGTCCCCCGACCCCGCTTACAGGTCAAGAGGTCAAAAACCCAGCATTAAACTAGATGCACGGATATTAGCCAGGGAGCAACACGGTTCTGGATGGAAAACAAAAAAATGCTAAATCTAACTTTGGTGAACTTTCAGCTGTTTGAGTTTGTTTATTTCACTCCCATCTAATAATGCCCTAATAATATTCTTTATATATATATATATATATATACATATATATACAGTACTGTGCAAAAGTTTTATGCAGGTGTGAAAAAATGCTGTAAACAAAGAATGCTTTCAGAAATATAAATAATGATTGTTTTTATCAATTTACAAAATGCAAAGTGAGCGAACAAAAGAAAAATCTAAATCAAATCAATATTTG